>JALJCO010001322.1:0-77932 GCA_023101725.1 Atherinomorus stipes
TCATGTTTTATAATGAACCAGGGGCAAAGAAAAACCGCTACGGGACCCTCCACTTCCACATTTTTCTCACCATTTTCCAAACCTTTATTTATTTAATGAGCATTTAAAGTTTATAACTCAAACAACTTGCTTTAGTATCTATAAAATTGAAGATTAATGACTGCCAGTTGGCTCACAATGTCAGGTAATCTCAATGTTTGCAGTAATTTGCGTCATACTGTAAACACCAAGATCTTAGTTCACAATATTTATGTGGATGTTTGAAGCTTCAATGACTAGCATGTGCCAAGTATGCATGCTAGTGACGTGCAAAGTGGGCTGAAGGACTTTTCCATATGTTGAACATGAGCCATCTTTGCTAAATATACTCATCTTGGTTTCCAATTAAGATGTATAAACATATACTTTTTTTCCCCAATGTAAATCAGCCAATGTATGTTTATTTGTTTCTAGTTTTTTGTTTGTATAAAACAGTATTTATTTCTCAGTTTTCCTAAAGAAAAAAAAGGCGTTATTAGTTTTCTTTTCACTATTTTCTTTTCAATTTTTCTATACTTGCTTTTTCCAATGCAAGGTTGTGAAGGGGCTATCCCAGCAGTTAAATAGTCGAGAGGCAGGGTACACCCTGACCAGGTCGCCAGTCCATCATAGTTACAGAGTGTGAATAAGGTAGCTTCACAATCATTTCATGTTTAAAAAATTAGTGTTTCATTCCATTGTATTATCTTTTATTTGTTGACTTTTTCTTCATTTAAACACATATGTTATTTATTGAAAATCAAAACACAACCCCTGCAGTGAGTTGACTGGATACTTATAGGGGTTGTTGGTAGCTTGGGGTTCAAGGCAGTTGCCAACTTTTGCATTAGATTAAAGTCTGCTGGCATAAGCTTACAGCAAGATCCAGGCTGCAAAAAAGATTTGACGAAAATGTTGGACTGCTACTTCTATTCTTTCTAAGTTCTTCTGGCTTCCAGGCATCCATGCAAAGTCTAAACCCCTCAATTTCCCAGTCTAGTTAATATTTCAGGATGTAGTCTTATCCCCATTTTATGAAAGGTAAATTGCAGGTTAGTTTCAGAAAACAACAGCATGATAGAATTATAATGCCAATTTGTACTACAAGTTCATCTTCAGGTCAGACGCATGCCTGTGGCCAACAAACTTACAACAGCCTCTCGCTCGCAGCATGTTTGTCATTCCTCCTCACTCACAAAGCTGTGTCTTCTCAGCAGCCAACCAACGCTTAAGTCATGTTCTATCAGGCTGAGATGATCTGGGGAACAAATATTCAAAGGAATTACATATTCCGCAAGCGACGCCCTCTTGATTTCCTCTGGGTGTTACAAAAACGAGAACAAGAAGGAAGCAAGGGAGGAAGGGGGGGGGAGCAAAATTAAATCATGCCTAATTACCAGAACAGTCGATACCAAATTGAGTTGATATGCATCCTTCATGACTTAACTAGATATGAGATAGTGTGATGCAATGTAACATGAGTTGATGGGTAAAGGTGATAAGGAGGCACTTTTGATGGCGGGAGTTAAGAGAGTGAGTCCTGAATTATCTGATCTGTCAGGGTCGTGGCTGTTGTGCTTTGGCAGCAATCCCAAATCTGGAATTGAGAAGACACAGGGGGAAGGTTGCTGTTATTGTCAGGGGTGCCATACCTTGTTGGAACTGTCACAATGCCAAGATTCATCAAAGTACAAGCAGGCATGTCATTTTGAATGTCATTTTTAATTGAAAAATAAATAGAAAGTGGCATTGCTGGAGGCGATAGTTCAAGTATATTGTCACTGTGGTATCTTCTATTGTATGTTGTCGAAATTATTATCCATCAAATTGACTTAAAAAAAAATCCCTAAATGGTTTTGGACAGTGTGTGGAAGCTCCACACCACCACAAGTCCCTGAAGTAAACACTGTCCTGCCCTTTGAAGGAGATATAAAATTGCATAAGCTCAGCGCGGTTGTGTGACAGCTGATGATGGATAGCTTAAGTGATACTATGGGTCACACTGGTGTTTTTGCTAAGCATTAAGCACAAGTAATTAGAAAAAAAACCTTGTCACAGATTGGATGCCTGTGATGACAAATGATATATCACTGTTGAAATGTCCTGAAACCTAAATCTCACACTGTGGCCTGCAGTTTGCCATGTATTTGCATGTCCCACACTTAAAGAGCGAGACTCTGAGCAGATATCACATTAAATTAACTCTAAATTATAATTTAGGCTTAACCAAACAACTCAAAACATCATTGTTTATGTAAAAGTGGACGTCATAAAGTATGCTGCATTTTAAAAAATAATAATAATAATTAGGTGGTTTGATAAAAAACTGTTGTTGGAATTAAAAATGTGTGGAGACTGTCCTCCCCAAAATACAGCCATGTTGCATATGTGCATGCAGAAAGATATGGACTACAAGTACTCTAAAAAATGAAAGAATATGCAACTTCTAGGAGCCGTCTGAACAACTCCATATCAAGCATTAAAATACATCCATGAAGGTCAATGTGACATTGTCAAGAAAAAAGTATTTTGGCCATATTTCATGACATATTTCTTACTGTAACCCACTGATGGTACAGTTTAAAGTCAAGCTATTTTTAAAATGTTTTATAGTGAATTGTAGTGTGTACATATTTCCATGGTGACCTTTAAAATAGCTCTTACAGCATTGATTAAGGTCATATTCAAACCTAAACTTGGCAAAGGGCATATCAGAGAAGATATGATTGAGGGCACATTTACACTCTGGCAATGTTTTGTCCACTTTAAACAAACCCTGCTCCGCTTCCATTAATAGTATGGTTCATTCGGGGAAGTGTGATCACAAACTGCCACTCTGGTACAGACCAAAGTGAACACTGGTCTACTTAAAAACTGGTGGTCATGGTTCATTTGTAACTCAACCCTAGTGCAGTTTGCTGACAGTGTGAAAGCAAACAGACCATGCACTAAACCAAAGAGAAGTGATTTAGAACAACATGACTGGACAGATTCTGCAAAACTGCATTGGGTTTAAGCATCAAAATAAAAAGAGAAATTCCCAAGACTGCATAATTTTATTGTTACTTTGTTGTTACTTGCGATACAAATGAACCAAATCTTCTCAGTCATGTTTTTCCCCTTCTCACACGAGGCAGCGCTGCAGCAAGAATTCCCAAAGAACAAGACAAACTACAACAAACAAAACTGTCTTTTCTGCCACAAAGGTTGTGGTCTTCTTCCTGCACTTGGTATACTTGAAGGAAACTGAGGTCTACGGGGCGTGCATCAAAGTTTGGTTGTACGTTCACATCTCCCCGAATAAACAAGACTTCCCAAGTGAAATAACTCAAATTTGATTCAGATGTTCTGGTGTGTCAAAACCCAACCAGCAGTGGTGGTATTACTGGGCACTTTAAGAGTGTGACTTGTAAAGACATGATAATCTGCTCTGATGTGTAAACTTATACATCATATTTTCAGTAAAGCATTATTGTTACTACTGGAAAGAATATTTGGGCAAATTGAAGGGTGTGAAGGCAGATATGACCATTTCAGTTTAAGGACTTATTGAAATTCTGTTGACATCACCCCAAACATTGCACAATTCATGTCCATCTGCCCAAACACATTGTATGTTTTGTGACTTTACTTTTTTTTTTTTTTTTTTCTGGCACACAACTTGGTTTTGATTTACAAACACTGTATCACAGAAAGCATACAGAAGCAAGCTCAAGCTGTTGAACAAAGACGAATTATAAATCTGACTCAGTTAAACCAAATGTGACTCACTGACATTTGTACAGGAAATCTCTATAAAAAGACTTAAGATTGGGAAAGGAATGGTGAGGTGACAAACACAAAATATACAGTTGTTTAAAGTTGGCATGTATTTTGGCTCTGAGAAATATCTATTCCTAATATAAATATGCAGGCTGTGTAGTAATGTGAAACAGTTAGATCTTAAAGGATGTTTGTGGATTAAATGACAAAGTATGTGGGAAAAGGTGGAAAGGATAGCCCTTTCATGGATATGTTCAGGCATTCTGTGTTACACAAAATATGATATGGGGGAATTCAGAGAGTCAGCTGACCATCCAACCTCCTCTGAAATGTTTACAGTGCATACTTGAGGATTCAGAATTGTGACATCTGGCGTGCAGTATTTTTGTAAATATTCACATGTAGTGTGGAAAGTTCAATAACAGTCATATCACTCAGCTACAGGCATCACCATGCTGTAACAACATGCAAACCAGATGGTTCAGATCAGCTGACTAAAATGTGATGATATTCAGGCATTCCTTTCTCTTGACAATGGTTGGTTAGCATAAAAAATAGATCGAGGCTAGCATAAAATAGTTCTTATACTTCAACATATTTAATGAGTTTAGTAAAATGAATAAACATTTGCTATAAAATGTTTACTCTGTGGGACCATAGTATAAGTGGATTAAACAACTGTTATCTGTGCATTATACAGTATTCTAGACTCTAGCCATGTCTCAAACTGCATACTTTCCCAAGTGCACTGGAATTCAGTGCGTAGTGCACACTGTGTGCTTCGTCTGTAGTGCACACTATTGTTGCTAAATGCTGACCCAAACAGAGCACTGCACTTACAGGAAGTGACGGACTAGCTAACGTGTGCTAACCCTACTGAGCCGGTACAACCGCGGCCTCAAACAAATGACCAGATCATACCTGTCATCAGGGAGTGAACAGCTTGGTAGCATGCCACAATATACATTAGTAGTTATGTCTAAATAATTTCATAAACATTAACAAGTAGTGTGCTTTGTTTTGCACTTTATTTTTGGCCATTTATTAGGGCAACATCCGGGTACTTTCAGAACACCAAATTTTTGCTTGAATGACAGCACCAATAGTGTTTGAAGTGCTCAAGTGCGCGCTTTAAGACACAACCAATGTGTTGTCCATTAAAATTGTATACTGCACAGCTCCGCATTTAATCCTTACATAAAACATTCAGGCATAAACATCATACTGTACTCACTGTTAAAAGTAATGCTAGCGTATGGAGCACAGATTTTAAAAAACAACAAAAAAAAAACTCCAAGGCACTCTCCTTGGGATATGTTAAATGCCCGGTAAGGTCATAGTAACCTTTAAAAGCTCCAATTTGTTTTAGCCCACTGGCCTTCGTCAGGGAGTAAAGCAGGTTTAATGAGTTCCTGGTGTTTTATTGACTTTTTACACGTGACGACACGCTCTTTAGTGGAAATGTTGACTCTGTCAAAATGGACATCAAAACAACATTAATGCCCATTTAAAGGGACTTGAGGCAAGATTAAGAAACGAAACTCGCGACTGGCGCTTCAGGTAACTGCAGCAACGAGCCAAGCCATCACGGGAGCGTGCACAAACTGAAGCTATAATGTTGTTTACTAACCTTTTTCTTCGTAGTTACACTTTTAAGTGTCTTTCAGTTGATCTGGATCATTTGCTGACGGCAGAAGTATCCATAACTATCGCTTACAGTGTTTGAATTAACCGCGACAGTCTTCTTTCTGTATCAAAACTGCGGATGTAGCGTCATTTGACGTCACGTCCACAGGGCAGCGCGGGAAATTCGGACACTGAATTGCAGCGCATTTCACACAGCCTGTTCAAGGCAATGGAGAGAAATGTGGGTGGGAAGGTTATTTTTGGTATTTAGCGCTTCATCACCCATTATTATTTTAAAAAATCGACATGCATGTTTGTTTTTTTAAAATTCCTGCCTCTAGTCCCTTTCAAACAGACAACTGGTAAACTTTTTTTTTTTTCTTCTTTTATGCTATTGTTTTACTGAAGAGCTAAAAATGGTCTTTGCGTCCTGCACAGTTGGCTGAACAGACAAGAATGTAAACCAAACTTTGCGTTTTATTGCATACCCTTGATTAGGACAGAAATTAGGAAATATTAGCATAGCACCTTGTTCAGGTGACCCAGCTAGCAACAACAAACTGGTCAGCATCCAGACTTTTGTAGGCTTGTAATTTTGCTCAATAATGGTATAAATCATTGGGCGTTAACTCAGGCAAAGTTGGCAACGTCACAAATTTTTTCTTCTGTTCAACCCGTCATTCACTTGTTAACTTCTGACATCCGTGACAATCCCACATGATTTATTGATGTAGTTGCAAATGGTCAATAGTGTAATTCCACCGATAGGAATTGTCTGCATGTAGTGGAACTTTTCATCAAAAAGAGCCACAAGACTTAGAAAAAATCAAACAAGAAACTTAACTTATTTCACAAAATGACATAATGTAATGAAGACACTTAACACAATACAGACCCACAAATCAAATGTCATAATAGAACCTCACAAGTAGCATAACCATTTCTGAAAGAATAAAAAAAGATAAATAAAAATAAAAAATAAACTATTTACACTTGTTATATTCCAAAAAAATAATAAATACAAATAGAAATACAAATAGAAAAAAAATAAAAACACAAAGACGTTAAAAACCAGCTTCTCATCCTGGATTAAACTATATTTTTGTAAGAAAATTACAGTTAAAATACATGGGCCCTTCTATGTTGAGTTTGCATGTGATCCCTGTGTATGTGGGGTTGTCTGGGTTCCCCAGCTTCCAACAGTTTCCAGAAACAATGCATGTCGGGTCATCTAAATTCTCCCTAGGAGTAAGTTTGAGAGGCAGTTTGTTTTTTTATGTTGGCTCTGTGATGGACTGCAACCTGTCCAGGCTATCCTTTTACTCCCGCTGAGTCGCTGCTGGGGCTGGCATAGACTCCAGCCCCCCCACCACTACCATGCATTGGAATTAGCAGCTAAAAAAGATCAATGGAACAAGGCACAAATGTTAAATCAACATCTTTGGCCAAGCTTAGACTTTAACACTTATTTAGACCAAATTTAACCCAATTTTATCCTTCTTTTAAATGAAAAAAAAAAGGTTTTGTGTTGAATTCATGTTAGCTTTTTAGCTTTGTAAATATCAAGTACACTTTTACCCCCTTGTACCAGTCAAGTGTTGGGACACACTTGTCCATACAATTTGTCAGGAAAGTGTGTCCTAATGTTTGACAGGTAGTGCAATCTGTTATGTTGATGTCCTGCTCTTCGCACTTGCTTTCATTTTCTTATTTCCACATCTGTTCCTTGTTCCTTATTGGTCTCTCAGCATATCATCAGGATGGTTTCCTTTGTTTCTCAAGTTTCTGATAGTTTTCTGATAATTTAAGTCAAACAATTGTCTGTCTACCCTTTATTTTCTGTTTCTTCTTTCTTTCAAATTCTACCTCATCTGGCCATTCCAGCATTTTCTGTTTTATTTGAAAC
The DNA here is from genome assembly GCA_023101725.1 of Atherinomorus stipes. Lineage (NCBI taxonomy): Eukaryota > Metazoa > Chordata > Actinopteri > Atheriniformes > Atherinidae > Atherinomorus > Atherinomorus stipes. Next base: position 7,313 of record JALJCO010001322.1, read on the forward strand.
AATAAGGTTATAATTCCTACATCTGCCTGCCTCCCACCTCTGAATTCTGTGTTTGGGTACTTCCTTCACACCTCCAACACCATGGATTGTGACATTAGTGGGTTCAGTTCAGACTGTAAAGCCTTTTTTTCCCCCCTTTTTCTCATTCTAGCTGCAAACATGTTTGGGTCCTCAATTGACAGTACCACCTCCAGCCATTAACTTTAATTAAATTTAAGAGTTTAATGCATGCTCGGAACTCTAAATGCAGCTCCTCAACCTCTACATTTTTTTTTTTTTTTTTTTTTTTTGTTATACTTGTATGATCCCCGAGGGGAAATTAGGGCTCTGCATTTCACCCATCTCTGTACTGAGTATCAGAGAGCAGAGGGCTGCTACTTAAAGCGCCCGGGGAGCATTTGGAGGGTTAAGGACCTTGCTCAGGGATCCACAGTGTTTAACCCAGGAGTCGTGTCGGGGACTCGAACCCGGGTCCTCCGCGCCAAAGCCCACGACGCTACCACTAGGCCACCCACTCCCCTTGTTGCTGTTAGTAGCCAAAGGCTGTTTTTTTTGTAGTGTATGTTATCAAGAATGTCACCAGCAACGCTTTCTTGCTGTGGTCAAGCATCAACATTGTTCTTTTTTTACTTTTTTTTGTTGCCTTTTCTGAGCTCATTTAAAACTTTAGCAATGTATATTATTAACATAGAAAAAATAATAATTGTTCCACTTAAAGCTAAGTTGTGAAAATTTTAAATCAAAACTTAGTTGTTAAATTTCATTCATGCATTTATTTTCCAAGAAAACAGGAACATCAAAGGGCTTTCAGAAAGTGAGAAATATCTATATCTATTACCACAAAAGGGATTTATTCTATTTAAATATAGATAATTATTCATAAAACACTGAAAATGCTTCAGGAAATATGGTGACATTTAATGCAACCATATTCACATATGATTGGGCAATAAAATCAATCTTAAAATCAATATGCTGCAGGAAATATTACATTTTTCTCTTCTCGGCTTTGTAAATAATGCAGTGATTGCCAAAAACTGTATTTTTTCCTCCTCTCTTTCTTAACTCTAACTCCAGGTGCTGAAAGGTGTGAACTATTTCTGATCCAGAGAGCCCTGCAGGCTGCAAACTGCCAAATCACAGCCAGCACCAACACTCCACAGCACTGCCAACACACACAGGCACACCGAACAAATAAACCACACAACTCGTCTATGTGAAGACACATTTAAGTGTGCCACGAGGTGCTTTTGTCTCTCTCCAAAACCTTCATCTAGAAGGTGGGCGCAAACACAGACAGCAGACCACCGACATATCAGAACAAGGCAATGCCTCTGTCGTTTGTGTTTGCTGCACAGGCTTTCTTCAAGGTGTTTGAAAGCCAGTGGGTATTATTTTTAATGATGGTTTATTGAAACTAATCTCCCACCTTAATCAAAGGGACCTTTGCAATCTGTGCATCAGGCACTTTTTTCCTGTTTGTGCTGCTGGCTGGTTATGTCATACCTAAGCAGTATATATCACCCTAGTGCATTTTCAATCATGAATAAAATGGCAGGGATGATCACGTTAAGCCTCACCATCTTTGTCCGTCACTGGTCCAAATGTTGTGCACTCACCTTGTCTGAAGGGCACCAGGATGTGTAGGATAATGAGACAGAATCAAGCTGAAAAAAGCAGGACCTACTTCTATTGATATGATTTTTTTTTTTTTTTTTTTTTTTTTTTTACAGCTGCGACAAAAGGTGCAACAGAGCCGTTTTTACTTGAATGGATTTGAAAAGAAATGTCTTTTGCATTGAACAAAGAAGCAAATCACAGTGAAAGCCATCATTTATTTGTGAGCCTCAGGGATCCTCAGAAATACATTGAGAGAAGACACGGGGAACAGCTTTTGTATAGAGACTGGTATACTGTGAGGGTCCATTACTGGATTGTAGTCTTCCAAGAGAATGTTTCTTTTCATTCAGCCAATCTCCCCGCAATATCAAAATCAAACTTTCTTTTAAGTCTGCCACTGGCTAAGAATGTTAATGCCAGAAATTCCTAAAAGCTGCAGTAATAGGTAACTGTTTTATGCCTTAATCCCCTTGAAAGCTATGGGTGCCATCCTGGTGTCCATCATTGACAAAAACATATCAGTGACACCTTATTATCTCTTTTCATAAACTCAGTATTCCTAAAACAAGCCTATACTTTAAAATAAGTTTGTGTTTGGACACTCCTTGGCTGTCCTTGGTCAAGTCAGCCGGTGATGAATCATGCATTGGATCAAAGTGGAGCTGCCACCCTTGTGGGGGCACAACAGGTCTGCCGTTGTTTTTTGTTCCACCTGCCGCCCTGCGTCAGTGGCCACAGGTTGGTTTCCTTTGGAGGGTGTCACTGCTGCTACTGTCCTCCTGCAAGACCAAACCCAATGGAAGCGGGTTTTTATTCAGTCCTCTCTAACGACAAGTGTCTTTCTCACTCCACTGCCCCTGCAGCTGGTACTTGTTGGTGCCCATCTGTTAAGGGTATTGTTTATGTGGTTGGTGATCCAGAACTCATTACCATCCCACCTTCCCTTATACACTATTGTTCTGCTGCTAATGTGGGGAGTCTTATGCAGTCTGTCTTCAGGTGAAAGATGAGTTAGAGTTAAAAAATTAATTGTGAAAAGGATGAAAAAAAAAAAAACAGAGAATGCAACAGATGTTGAGTTTTGTTGAAGATGGGGACAATGAAAATCCCTGACAGAGAAGTTCAAGATTATCTTTCATGTCCTAACACTACAGCTTACACGTTTTGTAGTGGCATAGATGTGTAGCAAATAAACAAAAGAATCCTTGAGGTTCCTATGAAATAGTGAGCAGAAAAAGGATTAAGGTAGCTGCCCCTCCCTAATTCGGGGGAAATCTTTTCCCACTGAAAAGGTTTGCTGAGCTGATCAGTGTGACGGCCATAGGCCTTGGTTGTGTTTTCCTCCTCCTGCCTTTTTCTTGGTTGTTGCAGATTCTCATTGATTCAGATCCTCCTGGAGGGCCTGCCCCTCTTACCTCGTTAGAGGATTGGCTTCACCTGCTTGGAGGCTTTAAAAGCATGGGGAATCCAAAATGGCTTCTCTCTTTTCCTCTCCCCTCTGTCCCTCTTCATCCTGGAAGACAGGTGCCTGCTGGGCTCCTGTCTGGGTCCTGGTTTTGGTATGGTTTGGTCGTGTTGAGTTAGTTTAGTCTTGGTTTTCTCTTTACACATAATTTAGTTTAGAACACACAATTCCACAGCACTCAACACCCTCACTACATTACTGATAGCTGACTTGACACTTAGTTGGTTCTGTTGCTTTTGTTGAATACTTTAATAAATGATTTCCTTATTTACAAACTATCACTGTGGTCCTCCCTTCTTTGTTATGCTCTCCAACGAGCTGCGCATAACATCAGTCGTCATCTACGTGATATAATTTGGAATCAACAAATTTGGATTCAAAAATAGCGTTCAACCCTCGGTGTAAGATAAGTGATTGACAACTTTTAATCTATTCAGATTTAAGAATTTGTAAGACTTAAGGAAAACCAAAGTACTGTCCAGCAAAATATTTTATTAGCAAGTTTCTGAATCAACTGAAAATAAAAACCCTTCTGATAGGGCAAATCCATCCATCATTTTTCACTACTCATCTGAAGTGGGGGTGGAGGGCAATAATTTAAACAAGCTGCTCTTACTGGTTTCTTCTTCCTGCTTCTGGCTGATATGTGTCTTTTGGGGGCCTCCTCCTGGTGGGCTTTGCTCAGAAAACCTCACCAAAGAGGTATCCATGAGGGCTCCAAACCAGGTCCCTGATCCACCTCATCTGATTCCTTTCCATGCAGAGGAGCAGAGCTCTGAGCCCCTCCCAAACGACCAACCAGAAGTTAAATTTCTATATTAGGCAGAACTTTTATCCTGAGGGAGGCAAGGGGCATTGAGTCAGAATAGGCCATGATTGATGCCTCCATTGTAAAGATGGCTGACTGGAGCTGTGGCTGCATTGCACCTGTTGCGGTGGCAACATCATTACTAAACCAACTTGGGGATGAAGTATCAGGCTAAAGGAGTCCATTGGGCCTTTTTGATCTTTGGGACTCCTGGGGAAGCTAGTAGGTACTGACAGGATGCTGCTTTAGTATTTGCTGGGGCAAAAACATGGCCATAGGAGAAGTGTGGTGAAGCCATTTGAGACTGACCTCTGGACAGCTTGGAGGAGATTCTAGTCCACCATCTCGCTGCTCAAGAAAGGGCAACTCTTTATCTTCTATACTGAGTTGCGACTTAGCTCTTATTTGATCAATTTAACTTTGAAAGTAATTGTTGTCTTTTAAGTGATGGTAAACTCTTCACATTAAAATAAGAAGTTTATTTTCTAGAATATGTGAAACTTTAAAACAGTTTTTGGAATATTAGAATTATGATTGTCTTTTTTTTCTTTATTTGGGGGTCAGTATATTTTACAAGGTGAGTCTTACAAAAAGGTTCCAATTTTAAAGATTGTACAAAAATTATTGACAACACAAGGTCTTCAAAATGAAAGACCTTTTCAGAACACCGTTGGTTGTTGACTTTAGCTACATAATCGGTATGTCACATAAAAAATTGTGGAAATTTTGATTCACTTTTGTTCAATAAGTGCATTTCTTATATATCTTTGTTTACTTGTAGTCCCATCAGCAAGAAAAGCTTATTTGTTTACGTCAGAGTAGACTAAATGTGTACAGCAGTGGATTCCAGACATGCACTTTTCTATTTTACTTCATACTGTTTCGGTTAATGCCTCTCTCGTTCAGGTACATTAGTCACCACATTCAACTTCTTTGGTCTGTTACTCAATAATAATTGTCTTGTGAGGCACATGTAACTGTGTGCTGATGAAGCACAGTGTGGCTTTTTGTTCTGGGCACAATGCCACCTTCTCAATAGATGCACATGAATGCTGCTGCCACTTCACTGCAGTGGAAGAATTGTTTCACACCCACAATTGTTTTATACGCGAGTCTGTAGACCACATTTAACCACCCGTAGCAAAGTTCTATGCCACTCTTTGATTTGAAGATGTATTCTTCAGCAGGCTCCATATAAAGTTTCTCTGTCTCCATATTTATTCATGTGAACTTTGTCTGTTTGGTGCTGGCTTTTATCTCTGCATTCTCCTGCCTGTGTGAAACATGGATATGGAGCATTCATGTTGGCAGCTTAATTTTCTTGGAATAAATCCAAAAATAATTTGCTGAATGTTGCAATAAAATTAAAGTAAATCTATTTGATGGAATCATTTGTAATTTCTTGAAGGATTTTATCAAATCCAGACCTTCCTGTTGTGGCGTGTTGCTGCAACTTTGGGGCAGCCTTATGTGAAAAAACTGTTGTCCAGGCGATATATCCTACTCATTATTTTTTTTTCCTTTCTTGATGCTATTTGTGATGAAGTCATGTTTTTCTGCTCAAGTTAACTTTGACGTATTAACATAGGCTAGGCTTTACGCTATGCACAGCTTCTTGGATAGCTGTGCACAGGGTCAATAGTAGAAGCTGCAAACCCAACAATGCGATGAGACAGACACTAAGGGAGATACACACTGTTTCAAATATTACTTCAGTGTATGATGCTTGTATATCAGCTAAAAGTACAATAATTTGTTTACCATGAACAAATATCCCCAAACATTAGCATGTTTCTTCTTTTATTCCCATTTTTTCCAAAGATGATGATGTGCAAATGCGTGTATGATGTAATAAAGCATAAATTTGCCATGACTTCAGCTGCAGATCTTAAAAAGAAGAAGAAGAAGAAAAAAAATCCAACATACCGAAGGTTATCCTTTTTGGTTCTTGCTTTATTTGCTGAAAACCTTAATTCTACTTTGCCCATGTTGCTGGTTTACATGTAAAGTTAAGTCCCCTTAAGGGATGTTGCAATTATATTTTTTTGGCAATGAAATTATCCTAATTTCATGATTATCACAATCCCTATGTGCTAATTAATTTCAAAACATTATAAATGTAAAATCACACAAACAATCCTGATAGGTTTTTTAAGTTATTTTTTTATTTCCATGTTGCTACTCATGTATAGGGATGTATACCGAGTACCGGTATCGTTTGGTACCGGTTCCTAATCTTAACGATACCAGGGTACCGTTAAGATTCTGGACAAACGATACTCTTATTGATACTTTTTGAACATCTACCTAACCATCGAGTTATCATTACCCAGTCAAATAATCACAGTGATGGAATAAGACAGACACAATTCCCTTTTTTTCCCAGCTGTCCTTCACCCACTTTTATGTCCAGGCTTCTTCAAAATCATCTGAACAAATATTCTCCACCACTGGATCTTGTAACATCTTGTAATGTCTTTATTATTTACTCTAAATTATGTTATAGTATCAATAAGAGAATCAATAAATACCGGTATTGATAAGGAGTATCGATATTGGTATAGGTATCGATAAAATCCTAACGATATACATCCCTACTCATGTACCAAAATAATATTGCACTAAAGAAAAATAAACAGAAAGCACCATTCCAGGAACACAGCTCTGCTCTGTAAATAATAAATAAATACTACATATTAAATGTGTTTCTCTCAGAGACAACAGATGTGAAAAGGCTACAGGACCTCTACCTGGACTTGGGAGGGCTACCTCTTAAACTACATTATATAGATGTGTTTTGATCATTTCTTTTGAACCCGACTGGAGAATTTTGAAACAGAGGAAGAAACTGCTAGCTTCTCATGGAATCCCAGCTTCCCTTTCAGAGGTATAGCTGTTGTTTTAAACAGAACACTACAACACTCAAAATGAAAGAAACAAGACCATATGTCTGAAATGAAAATTCCTTTAACAGGCCATTGCACACTTACATCAAGATCACAATGGGTCAGTAATATTGGGCTGGAGCTGGGGAGGCAGGGTACACCTGGACAGGTTACCAGCCACCAAAGTAAATTTGATGCTATTCCTACACCATTTTAGTACACATACGTATGGTTGGGGTGTCTTTAGAAAGCTAACACTCAGAATTTTTCACTCAAAGAATTAGATTCATTCCAGCTACTACAGACACTGAGTAGCCCAATTGGAGTTTGAATTCACTACATCAGAAGAAATTCACATTTTATTCAAAACATTTGCTTTATAAATGACTGTGACTTGGAAAAGATAATGGAATTTTAGTCTGAAGTCTTACAAATTCATATTTCAAGTATGACTGGATTACAACAAAAAATGATTTTACATTAGTTTGAACAAAGATGAGACCAGGTGTGCCATTTCAAGATGTCTGGTGAAAAAAAGGCTGATATTTTGTAACACTTCAAGGTACTCTACAGTCATGATCTTGAGCTCTAATGAAAGGTCACACAAGGGGCTTGCCTACCCCTTCTCCAGATCCACTCTCAGAAATGCTTGTGCTTGAGATACTCTGTCAATGATACTATCTACTAAGATTTGTGTATTCAATGACCATAAGAGACAAAGTTTGGCAAAAATGAAACACTTCATCAAAACAATTTTATGAACTGCAGTAGCTATTTTCACTGTAAGCTAATTTTGATGAGTCACTCACACAGTTGCTCCAACTCAAAGAGTTGCAAGCAAATCATTAAGCACCTAAGCAATGAAGAGCTGTGGATTTCATAAGTGGTTAACAACCTTCGAGGTGATGTAGAAGTTGTCATCTCAGACTTACAGAAAGATCCATACCTGCAGCTACAGTCCAAGTAGCAGCTTATGACTTGTCAAGCCCTTTGATGTATGCATATCTAGCCATGCATGTTTGCCAGTATTTTAGAGCTGACATGAAAACCAGTGCCGCCTGTAAGTCAGGACATAGAATGGACACATGGTGAACTGTCCTTGACCATATCATTGTACCCTTCTTTGCACTGATGTGTTAATCTATGTAGCTGTATGTGTATGATAGAAAATAGCACTCCCCAGGCTTAAAGGTCACTTTGTAGGCAGAGAAGTGCTAAAATGTGCAGTGGGTGACTATAGTTTGCAATGTTAAAGCACTTTGAGTTTTAAATCATTGTAGTTAATTCAGTTTATGTATCAATTTATCTTATTATTAGTGCAGTTGCACAGCAGAGGAATTTCTGTTGTAATGTTATGTCTATGTACATAGTTGAAGTGAGTCACTTGAACACTGCTACTGAAATAGCCACAGCTCTATTAAAGCCAGTTATTTGATTTTTTTTTAAAGCACTGAATAAAAGGACACACAATCCAAACAAACTGCCTGGGGTAACTGAAAAGAGGAGATATATGTTGTTAAATAGATTTTGAGGATGCATCAACTTGTCAGCAGGTGACTCATGACTGAATAGAACAAGGCTGTAAGAATTTGAACCCTTTGTGAATGAGTAGGTTGATAGGTTAACTGGTGTCATGGAACCAGCTATATGTTTTGTAATCCATGAAACCAATGTGTTACACAATTTCTTTAAAGGGGAATAAGAGAGTTCTAGCTTTTTCTTTTCTGTTTTAACTCTGTGTGTTAGAGAATTTTTTGAACACAGGGTTCAAAATAAGGGGGATCTAAGAACAGAGCTTACGTCCCCTGAAAACAGTCACCTGTGACCCTAAGGAGAAGCTCTAAAAATAGTCAACTTTCAACTTATATTCAGTGTAATTTTCCATAAGATTCCTCATATTTCTTCAATTAAAAGAGCAGTATTAATTTGTCATCATTGTGTTTACCCAGTTAATACTTAAAATTTCCAAATGCAGGTGATCCACTCTGTTTCTTTAATCACTGTGAACAGCAGCATTGTTTGTTTCATACATGTTGTGAGCTGCACAAACAATGACCACTTAAAGTATAACTTTCTTTTTTGCAATTTGGACCTTATATCTAGGAGTTTATACATGCATTTACTCACGGTACTCACAGGACAATAGTACTCGTCCGTTTGTTCATTCTACTTAAAGTATGGGTGAAATGAGGGAATTTTTTCTGCTGATAATGCCTTATATAGTGGCTGCCCCATCTCTGCCATTATACTGGATGTACGGCGAAGGGGGACTCAATGTAATATCTGCCGAAGAAGTCAAAGTGATGCAGAAATTTTACCAGTGAGTAAAGGCACGTATAAACTCCTACAAATAAGGTCGAGGTTGGAAAAAAAAAGAAAGTTACTCTTCAATCCACTGCTTTGTTTTTATTGTTAAATGAACTTCTCATCCCAGTTTGAGATGTTTCTGATCAGCTGCATACAGTAGAATGTTATTGAATGCCTGTATGTAGTGTGTGTGTGTGTGTGTGTGGGGGTGTGTGTGTGTGTGTGTGTGTGTGTGTGTGTGTGTGTGTGGGGGGGGGGGGGGGTAGGGTGGGTATGGCTGTGAGGAAGGGACTGGGGAAGTGGATCGCCTCATGGCTTTGGTCTGAAAAACCTGGGTTTGAGTCCTCAACACAGCACTTACAGTAGGTGAACCAATAAGGGCCCTTGAGCAAGGTCCTTTACCCCCACCAACTGCTCCCTGGGCACTGGAATTGGCAGCCCACTGCTCTCTGGTTAATTTACAGATGGCTGAAAAGCAGAGCTACGGTAAACTTCCCAATCAGGATCAATAAAGTAAAAATTATCATTAGGGGGAGTAAATGGGAGGGGAGAGTTGTGGGTTATCCTGGTCTCTGCACTTGGACAAGGCATTGATGGTGCTGCTGGTCTGCGGCAGGTAGATGTCCAGGGCCGAAGGTCCTCCTGGGTGCCCCACCCTCGCTGGCATTAGGGCTCTCTGGCTTGCAGGGCCCTGGGTCCAGCTCTGGGCATTGACTTGACTAGTCCCCTCCTGGGCTGGCAGGCTGCTGTCCTTGGTCCCCGGGGGTCCATCCTCCATTGCCATGGGGGCTCTGACTGTAGCCTATTTTTGGTGGGTGGGTGCGAGGTCCTCCCTGTGGTGGGCTGTCTCATTCTGTGCTCTGTGGTGCCTGCTTATCTGGTGGTTGTAAGCTTCTCTGTTTGCTTCTTGCCCTCAGAGGGTATTGCATCATTAACCATGTTTCTCCTCTCTCAGCAGGTCTGGCTGGATAAAAGTTACAGCATCTGTTAGTCTCTTTCTGTCTTCTCCACCCCAGCCGGTCGAGGCAGATCGCGGCCCTATCTGAGCCGGAGGTTTTTTCTCCCTGTTAAAAGGATGTTTTCCTTCCAACTGTCGCCACCACTCTGTACTTTCTCAGGATGGGGGATTGGACCGGGTCAAGGCAGGGAGGGAGTTTAGCATCCTCACTGCCTCACTGGTGGAAAAAGCTTCTCTCTGAGCCTGCTAGTTCTGACCCGGAGAATCTGCAGCCTCCTCCCTGATGGCAGCAGGGTGAAGACACTGTGGGTGGGGTCACCTGCAATCCTGGTGGCTCTGCAAGTGAGGCGGGAGTGGTAAATGTCCAATAGAGAGGGGAGGGGGGCACCGTCGATCTTCCGAGCTGCTTTCACGGTGCGCTTCAGGGTCTTGCGGCAGGCTGCGGTGCAGGCTCCATACCACACGGTGATGCTGCTGGTCAGGATGCTCTGGATGGTGCCCCTGTAGAAGGAGTGCATGATGGGGGACGGGGCTCTTGCTTTTCTCAGTTTCCGCAAGAAGTAGAGTCACTGTTGGGCTTTCTTGGCCAGGGACGTGGTGTTGGTGTCCCAGGAAAGGTCTTGGGAGATGTGGACACCCAGGAACTTGGTGCTGCTCACCCGCTCCACCTCAGCACCGTTGATGATCAGTGGAGCATGCTGGGCATGCTCTCTCCTGAAATCCACCTCCCCCTAACCCTAAACATCACAACTGATTACCAAATCTTAACCCTTGCCCCAACCGTAACCAAAGCCTAATTGTGAACTATATTATGAAGTGAACTCTTGACCCTGAAAACATTTATTTTACTTTTATTTATTTATTTTAAGGAGGACCTGACAAAATGTCCTTACTTTCCAAAAATCTCCTCAATTTGTTGGTTAAACAGGCAAAACAGTCCCCACAGTTTTGCCTTTACAAGTACACAGACACAAATACACAGTTGTTGTGGTTGTTCTTTATGTTGTTTCACGGTTTGTTTTCCGGCAGATGCTCCTTATGATTCTGCTGTAGGATTTTTTTCGTTTCTTTACAAGTGTTAAGGTTGGTCACATTTTTCTGTTTTTTGGTTAGCTTCAACATTTTCCATATTTGTCTTAGCTTTCCACCTTTTAGTATTCATTCTCTTCTGTATATTTTCATTTGTTCCATCTGTCAGGTCCAGCATTAACATGCAAATGTAAAATCTTTAAGCCTCACGTCCATAAAATTCTTACTGGCAAAAAAAAAAACAAAAAACAAAACAAAACAAATATCAAGAAAGAAAAAAAAAAATCTGCTCGTTGTCATATATATATATATATATATATATATATATATATATATATATATATATATATATATATATATATATATATGTATGTATATGTAGGTGTGTGTGTGTGTGTGTGTGTGTGTATACTCATATATTCATCATGCTGCCATGAACTAATATGTGCATGCATGCATGTGACTTGCAAAATTGTGTTACATGCCCTAAAATAAGGCTAGCCCCAAACCTGTTTAATTCAAGTCTAATAAACACACATTTAAATTAACATAATTTTGTAATTTTTGTTTACAGATGATCAAAATAATTTCAATTTATTTTATACACAATGCACACAGAAAAAATTATTTATATCTATATAAAAGAAAAAAAATCACGTTTACCCTCTGCGTGTACATCTTTCATGAAGATGCTCATAAGGAAAGACCAACTCATCTCTAAAAGAAAAGACAAGATTTATTGTTGACCAATTGTATTTTCTTTGTTTACACTCACCTAAATGCATACACATGGAGTTTACTTAATTGGTTTTGATGACAGTAATCAGCTCTTAAGTGATGGGCTTATCGGAAAATTAACAGTGCCATATTGATTAGCCACGTATGCTGCATTTGAAACAGCATGCTGGTCTCCTTGTTGGCAGAACGCCACGCCTAGTGGATGTGTTTACCCCCTCATCCTCATATGAGCACAGTCGGCTTTCATTTAATAGACTAAGCGCTTTTGTCTTAAAGGCAAACAAACTTCACAGGCTGTTCAGAAATCAACCAATTATTATCCCATCAGGTTGTTATTTGCAGATCCAGGTCCCGGGTGTGTACACATACTGCTGTGACCACTCCACAGAATGCTCCAAGAGTAAATTGCCTCAATAAATACCCTGTGTATATCTTAACAGGTAATATTTATAAATTCTACAATGGTGAGTCACCCATGCCTTGATAGATGCGTCTGGCTGCTGGGTCGATGAATAATGCAAATGAAACTAATTCTTTCTGACCTAGTGCCAAGCCTAATACACATTTATATGCTTCGCTAGTGAAAGATGTGTGAGGTTCCTATTATGGGACGGAAGTAGTCTGTATTTTAATAATGGCTCTGATAGACCTTGGCCTTCCCTTCCTGAAAGGTTGAATGTACCTTATGTAACTTCATGTTGAATTAAATAAAAAAAAAAAAAAAAAAAAAACTTAAAAAAAGATTTGGAGCACAAAAATACAGAAGAGCTTTCATTTAAAATCACATTTTTATAATATTTAAATGATTACAGAGGAGATAATTATGGGAACATGATTCTTGATTGAGTTATGAACTTTCTTAGAGATCATTGACCAGATGATTTGATGTATTCTCTTAATAATAATGTCTTGGTATGAATTACGTGTGCCCTGGATGGTAAATGAGAAGTAATAGCTATGAGTTACTGCCGTCTGGAAACCTTAGTTCAGAGTTCCCAAGCTTAGAATTGGTTTGCAAACATCTAGTCACTCCTTTAATAAATGAAGCCAATTTGTGATCAGTAATGAACTGCAATCAATTTTCTTCCTTTGGTTCCATACCATGGAGTGCTACTATGCGAACTCTTGCAAATAACCTCACAACCTACCTTATTCCAAGCAACTTATCTTTTTTACTGCCTCTGCTCATATGTATGACAAATCGAAAGTCTTACTCAACCAAAATTTGCCGCAGATGCTTTGACTCCTCTTAGATTAAAAAGAGCCCAACCATAAATATCTATTAGATTCTCACATTTCCAAGAGGCGCGTAGAGATAAATCTTCATCGGGCTGGGTGTCCCACCTTCACAGAGGAAAGCGTGTATAATGAAAGTCATGTTAACTTTAGATTGGCACAGAGCAGCTGCCTAATATGCAGAACACTTTCTCCTCGTTGCCCTATAGCGCTCCATTCAAGACCAGCAAATTTAGCTTGACAATTAACAATTATGCTTTCAATTGAAACACCAAGTGGTTTCGGCAAGTGTGTGATTTTTTATTATTTTTTCTTCACTTACCTGTTTGACTAGAGTTTATGAATGGCATAGCTTTGTCAAGTTTAATATCAAGTGTGGTTTGTGTCCTAAAATTTGCCCAAAGATTTGACTTCCCTAAAACAAATGGAGATCTTTCTATAATGCATTGACCGGTATAACTGAAATTACTGACCTGTTGTTAACACAAATGTTACCACAGCAAAAAATTTTCAGAGACAAGGAATACTTTGATAAACATAACGGGGAATTTTCGTCTTGTGGTGTTTGCTGAAGAATTTCATTCACCTCCCATTTAAAACACTCCTGACATTTGACTTGAGAATACTTTCGTATACTGAGCAGTTCACAATCAACTCAATGGCTTCAAGCCTTAGTTATCAACCCTCCAGCTCTGTGTTTAACAGTTGGTATTTGGTGAGTGTGTCAATATGCTGTTTCCATTTTGGTGTCCTCCAAAGAATGGTGCAGAAGTTTTCTTTCGTTAAGATGCAACTTTTCAAACCTAAGCTCTGCTGCACCTGTTACAGCTTTAAAGGTGCGTAAAGCAAGCACACCCCTTTAGAGATACTGTTCACAGAACATATCAGGGTGAACTGATTAACTCGAGGTAGGGTGTATATACGGCTACTATTGTCATTCTTCTCATTAGTTTTTTTTTTTTTTTTTGTTATACTTGTATGATCCCCGAGGGAAAATTAGGGCTCTGCATTTTACCCATCTCTGTACTGAGAGTATCAGAGAGCAGTGGGATGCTAGTTAAAGCACCCGGGGAGCAGTTGGTGGGGGGTTGAGGACCTTGCTCAGGGGTCCACAGTGGTTCACCCAGGAGTCGTGTCGGGGAATCGAACCCTGGTCCTCCGCACCCAAGCCCACGACGCGACCACTGGGCTATCCACTCCCCAATATTTCAGTGTGATGTGAATAAATGCATTCAAGCTTTCCTCTTCATTAAAACAAACAATATGCAAAAAGATGGTGCCGAAACCCAGGAAGTGAAGAAATGAATGGACGAAAAGTCTTTTTGTTGCACAACAGAACAGAAGACAGAAAAGGAAGAAAATGACTGCAGTGAACTGAGAAAGATAAGATCTTCAATCCTCTTTGACAAAACTTTCAAAGATGGATGATGAACTTGAGAAATCACAAATTAAAAGTTGTTACATATTCTCTTTCTTCATGTTCTCGGGGCCACAAGAAAAAAAATGATGTCATTTTGTCTCTCGGGCATAGTTGAAGACGTCTTGCGGCTTGTTTTCAACCCCTTGGCCGAGCAGAACTTTCTTCTTGTTGGGCTCTGGGAAGTATTGTGTGATTGGTTGGACATAAGAGGTGGGCAGGGTATACACTGAGATGGTTAATGCAGAGTTGTCTCTTCTGCATTTCCGCAGATGCACGATTGAATAAGTTTTAACAAACAGCTGATTGAGGTAATGAAAAAATACAAAACACAAGTGGCATTTAAACACACAGACACCACCGCATGCACAATCCTATCCTACAACGGTCCTACAAGATTGTTGTAAATGTATAGGTATAATCACTGGGTGAACCCCGTTGTCTGGCTGTGGACAAGCTTGCAGTGGAGTATGTATTAACTGGGCGAAAAATAACTTTTGTCTTGTTCTTGCAGCCTCAAGAACAACAAGAAAGTTGTAGCTTCTCGCAAAGTATGAAACAAGCTTAATACAGACACTTCAGAGGAGATGTTGGAACAGTCTATCCAAAGGGAGGAATGTTTGGATAAAATAGATGCAGAGGTGCAGAAAGAAACAAAGACGTACAAATCAGAAGAGGAAGTTTCAAGAATATTAGAGTACAAAGAACCCAAAGAACCCATAACACGGAGAAGTGTGTTTAAAAGAATATGACCCCATGCGTAATAATGTGAACCTGACAAAACTTGGGATTGAAAAATACTCAGGAGATATAAGCCAGTCAACCAGTGGCAGTATTTTTGAGGTGCTTTTGGGGTTTTTTTGAGAGAGAGAGAAGAATTTATACTGCATTTTTTCCAACCAAGTCAGACTTCTCCAGCCTTTACACTGTCATTAACTTAATCAGGCTAACATGCTAAGGCCTGTAAAGTACGAGACATAGCTCTTCAGGTTTTTCTAATTGTTTCTCTTTAGCAGTGAAGGGTCCAACCGTTGAATGAACTTGAATGTTTCAAACTTGTGAATAATCGTTGTCAATGTAAAGTGAAGGACTCCACTTTGTTTAGGGTTAAACAACCTTGTAACCCTTCCCAGATTTTTGGGAAAAGCCAAGTTCATTGCAGATTTCTTCCTCCATTGGCATTGTGATACATATGAATGCTCCAGACCAACAAACTGCTAAAACCTCTGCTTTTGTAGAGGTACTTATGCTTACTAATGATTAATTAATTAAGGTCATCTGATTAGGGACACCTGGTTGCTATTCTCCTGACTCCTGTGGAGGCAATTTAGTTACTTAGATTTTAATTATAAATAATGGCATTTTATAATATGCCCTATGTTGTTGTTAATCTGAGAAGGTATTAACCTCAAACCTTGTTTGGACCAGATAAGTTCTGTATGTTCTGATAGAAAAATCTTTTGAATTACATGAAGGGTATCCTTTGTGTTTTCCCATGATTGTATGCAACCCCTTCCATTTTAATGAAATGGGTGGTTATATGAGGTCCACTCATTTGCTGCAGGTCTATCTTATCCAGTGTTATTTCTAGTCCAGGGGTGAAATTAAAGTTTGCTGATCCAAGTCTGTAACTGGTTGGAAATGCAAGCTAAAAATAGGTTGTTTCCATGGCCGAAATGCAATGGCATGAAGATGAAGCAAACAACAGCATGCAGTGCCACCCTTCATGCTGCTTGTCAAGAATAATTTCACTTCACTTCCGTAGCCAGTTGCTAATAGGATATGACACATTCGATGAGCTCTCCAACTTAGGATTCCAAACCAAATATCAGCACCTCGTCGGACTGTCTGCTAATTTAAACAGCCTGAAATCAATTTAGAGCACACAGTGGATGGCTTTGGATGGTCCCAGTTCCTCTCCCCACTCATTCAGCTGGGACCTATTCAAGGAGAAAGCGTAATTCAACTACCACTCTATAAATCTATTACATGGTGCTGGGTATGGCTGTGAAGGTGCTGTGCCTAATAAAGAGCTCATCGTACCTGACAGACTGCTTCGAGTTTCTGCAACGGCAAACCAATCAGACCAGAAAGTGGCCCTCTGTGGAGGAAAAGTATTGGAGATGGACACAGACAAAGTGTTTGAGACAAAGCTTGTGTTTAAACAGCATCATGGGCATGTTGCATTCATTGACATTGAAAACAATGTCCACCATGGAACCAGTTCAGCTCTTTCTATGTTGTTCAAAATGAAAATACATTATTTTAAAAGTAAATTACTGTATTTGCACATATAAAATTGTCTTCTTTTCATGTTGTATTGCAGCTAAAAGACGCTTGCTTCTATCTGCATGTATAACAAGTTTCTTTGCAGCCTTACTAGTGTTTATGTGATGATTTCATGATGTATTTACATAGTCCCAATCTTGTAAGCTGAGCACAAAATTTGGCACCTGGCAATAAAAACCGATATCAATGGAGAAATATCTTATTGCTGTAATTTGAAAGTGGAAAAACAGAATTCTGGGCAAATATCACGGAGTAAACTCTGCTGGAAAAGAGTAAAGCCTGGAAGTTAAAGGTTGAATATGGAATACGGACAGAACAGCGACATCACGTGTGTCTAGGTTGTAGTTGCAATGGCAGAAAAACAACTCCAGCCGCTGGGATGCCAGGCTCGCTGCCGATACGTAAGTGACCAACAGTCTGCAGCATGTCCAACAAGTAACGCAGAGGAGTTTATAACTGACAGCTAACGTTAGCCACATTAGCAAACAAGTTAGCTTACCGCTCCAGGAGGAAAGTCGCCATTTCCGTGTTTTGGCGCCGTGGAAAACGTTTATGTGGGTCCATTTAGTGAAGTCTTCACCTAAATTTACTCCAGGTTTTGCTCTTCTCAGGTCACTCCTCCTCAGAAACAGATAACAATATCTCCAGGGCTCTAAAGCAGCTGCTTCACTCGTCGTCTCCACTGTTTTCCCCTGTACCAGGCTAACTGTGCCCAAAAGATTGTTGCCACACAGAGATCGTATGGCAACCCGCAATGGCGGCGTGTATTGGTTTATAGATGTAAATATAATGCCATTATCGAACCCGTAAAAATTTGTTTTATAATTATTTTTAGGCCAAATACAGTATAATTTTTCTAGGAAATGTACTTTCATTCGGTACCGGTTGACAGACCGGATGTCGGCCTGCCGGCTGGTGGCTAGCACTTCGCTCTTTGTTTGCTCTCAGTAAGGTCTCAGTCTGCAGCAGAGTGGCAAAATGGTGGTTTTTAGACAGCTAACAGCAATTCCAAGCATGCCTTACCTTTAGCCTGCCGCTTAGGGGGCTGATCTTTGTTAGCTCTTGTCAGTTTTGAGTTAGCTCAGTTAGCATATAGCCCAGAGTATGTTCACTGTCAATCATTTGCCCTGAGGCCGTGCTTTGCCCATTTTAGTATATTCCGGGAGTGACGATACATGGGACATGGCAAGATGGCGACGTGGTACATGCCCAGCTGGCTTCACTTTCCCTTATTCAGACGTGACCGGTCCATTTTTTTTTCCACAGTCTTTGGCAAACATGCAAAGATAATTGTAAGTTGTATTGTGGGGCTACTGAAATTCAGACCTAAAAGGGCTGCAATCCTACAGGTTTTCCATGTCTCCCTGCTCCAACACACCTGATTGATTGTTTTGATTTTGCAGGCGGAGAAGCAACTACATGTGAGTCACAGTTGTGCTAACATTTAGCATTAGTATTGTCAACAATCTGCCATAATCACTCGTTATTAAGTCCCTTGAGCAAAACAGCAACATGCTTAACATGCAGGGCAGAGGTTTCCAGAGGCAGCACAGCCAAAATTTACACTGGAGACTGAGATCGCCATCACGTGAATGAACACAAGGAGTTTGTTGGCTTAACAGAAAAACACAATGAACTCCAGCAATATACACTGGAAAATGCTTTTAAAAACAAGTGAAATCTCAAAACAAAGTAAAAAAGTCATCACAACCACACACACCAGCCATGTCTCAAACCACACACTTGCCCAAGTGCACTGGTATTCAGTGCGTAGTGCGCACTGTGTACTTTGTCTGTAGCGCACACTTTTGTCGCTAAATGCTGACCCAAACAGAGCACTGCATTTACAGGAAGTGACAGACTAGCATTGCCTGCTAACGTGAGCTAACTATACTGATCTGGTATAACCGTGGCCTCAAACAAATGACCAGATCATAACTGTCATCACAAAGTGAACAGCTTGGTAGAATGCCACAATATACATTAGTAATTATGTCTAAATCTTTTCATGAATGTTACTTAAATCAGTACAATACCACCTCCGATGCAGCAGGGGTCGCCACCGCTTCATTCACCGCCATCATTCAGCTCTGAAAGCAGTTCGAAAGTCCTGCCTCTTCCACTACGTCAGCAAAATGGCGTCCGTTTAGTGCGAGTAGTGTGCTTCCTTTTGCTCTTTCGTTTTTGGTTGATGTTAGGGCAACATCCTGGTACTTTCAGTGCACTGAATCTTCGCTTAAATGACAGCATGAACGCACTACACACTCAAAAAGAATGGTTGAAGTGCTTAAGTGTGCGGTTTGAGACACGGCCACCCTTTTATCTTACAGTGAAGTTACTCTTGTACTTTCATCCTACAGGCGTCACTGTAAATCCAATTCCAAGAAATTCTTTGATTTTAATTAAACTACTCAATAATTTAAAGTTCTTTGGTAATTATTGTTTTGATGTGTAACAAAACCTCTGCTGGTCGTTTAATGTATCAATATTACAGATCAAATTCTAGAATTATAATATATTTAAAATAATAAATCTAACTGACTTCTTAAAAATAACAGGTATCGGATCAGTATTCATTATCGACAGATACCTAAACCCCAGGTATCAGAGTCAGTATTGAGGTGAATGGTATTGAACATCCCTAGTTTAAAATGTGAATTATTTTCAAATTTGAGAGATTGGCTTGACAAAACTGCCTTTCACCAATGGTCAGGTGTTGCTTGTCTACATCAACCAGACCCAGTTTAAACAAATGTGTGAATGCTCAACAGCAGTAGCACAATAACTATTTTACAGACATTGTTAGCAGCATTATTGTTACAGCTTTTCTCTGCTGATTGGACTGAAATATATGATAAACTATCTGAAAATGAAAAGAAAACGATCAATAGTTATACTTGATATGCTTTAACCCAAATACTTAGCAGAGCTCCAAGATTTGACCACATCATAAGTTGCTTAAAAAATAAATCTCTTACTGAACTTCAGGTTTTTTTTTTTTTTATTCATCGTTACATTTTTTTTTCTTTAGATTATGGATCCATGAAGAAAAACATCAGAAATCTGGTGAATGTTGGCATTTCATTGGCAGATGTTTTTATTGGTTTTTAAGTTGTGCAGCAGCCTGTATCCTGGATAGATGCAACCCAGGGTTTTAAGTAGGCAAATTTAAATGATTTTCCAATAAAAAAAAAAGAAAAGAAATACCAAATTTCAGCTGAAATCTGAAAATACTGTTCACATGGTGAGCAAAACATAAGAATCATCTGCTGCATCAGCAAAACACTCATCCAGTGTTTATTAACTAAATATAACCTCCAGGCTAAAAGGAATCAGCACTGTCTGCTTTCATGTGCGAAGATAAAGATTGATTAAACAGGAGTTGTCCAACAAGTAGGTGTGTAATGCAACACATAAACTCTCCCTGTAACTGATGCTTTGTGTTGACATCACAAATAATGGACAACAAAGATACACAGCAGGGCAGCACTTTCCTCATTGCTGGAATTCAATACCAATACTTCTTTTAGATGTGGTTTTACCAGGACTGCAAGTGACTGCATAAAGAAATGGGATAAACTTCAGCTTGCTCCAAAGTGGTCTTGAGCAATTGATTTAAAAGAGAGTATCAGTGCATGAATAAGTTTTGCAGCTCCAGGTTCAAAAGCTGACATACTCGGTAGAAAATGGAGTGTTGTCATTTCCCCTTCTTTCCACTTTTTTTGCTTTCTGCCAAGCTGCCCTCTCGTTTGAACCTCACATTGTGTCAACAAAACGTAAAAGTGAAAAGGTTGCATTGGAGAATGAAAGACAGTTCAGAGATGATTTAGTAATAAAGTAAAGAGGAAGAGTGGCAACTGAGGGGAGGGTTTAGTTGTCCGAAATGATGAAAAGTGACACTTGAGAGTTCCAACAACAGCAAGATTTCAGGAAACCAGCGGCGTTTATTGTCTGGACATTCTCTGTGACTGCGGACAGCTGAAATGAGAATGGACATTTCAATTCAGCTCGAAATGCCGACAGCATGCGATGCTCAGTGTTAAGGTCCCTGGTGACTGAGAGCATGCAAATGTTACACACTTCATTCACAAGAAGGAGTGGGAGTGACGCATTAGGTCTTCTGCCAGAGCTCAGATACTTGTACATATTCATCGTTTGTCAGCTGCTTTGGTAAATTTGTGCATCAAAGCATTTTTAAGTTCACTTCTCAGAAGTTGAGTCGCACACAAATACAGATGTGGAAAACTGCTAACTTAGAGAGAAAGTTCAGAATTTTTTGACATAGGGCCTCATTTTCAAGTGAGTCAGGCTCCTACTTATCACTGGAGACAGTTTCAACATATTTCATTCCATTATTCTAGTCCTTAGAGGGTGCCGATGCTAATGCTAGTGTAAGTCAATAGGAATCTGCTAGCCTGTCATTAAAAACAATCTTATCCACTCCACAGAACATCTGAGACAAATCATTAATAACTTATGACTGTGTAAATGGTGTGTTAATAGAATGATGTTACAAATAAAACTAACCCGCATTTTGTTGCATTTTGATTGTTGCACAAAGTTTTACTTTCTGTATTTGGCAGGAGAGTGATATCATCTGCTGCTACATGCATGAAGGAATCTGATTACACAGTAGTTAATAGTGGCTCTGACAGAGAATATCATATATAGCTGCAGAATGTGATGTTGGTCGGACTCCCTTTACTGTACATGTTTAGCCCCTGCCTGATGAGTGCCCCCTCAGTGTGGGTATTTACCCACGGGAACAGAAAAGGTTCCTGTCAAGTCATAACAACACCTTCATTCTCATACTTCACAGATGACATCAAGAGAATAGGGAGAGTGACGGTTCATGCATGTGTGTGATTGGAGGGAAATATTTTTCACAGTTCCAAATAATCAGTTTTGGCACCACTTCGACTGCCGGGTCAATTTGAGCTGAACAGTATAATATAAACATGCAGGAGGTGGTTGCAAATATACCAAATGAATTTCCATTTAAAATTTTTGATTACCCCAAATTTGGTACAGAAAAATATTTTTCATTATTTCCTTTTTGGATTTTCAGCATAACAGAAACATCAAATAAAGGTTGAATATAATACAAGATAGGGCTTTGACTTTTGCTCAGAAATCAAGATGGGAGGGAATAGGCAGCAGAGCTATGAGTGTAATATTTAGATATATTTTTGAATTTTAAGTGTTTAATAAAGTGCTTACTTCTTAGAAACAGCCTCTGGGGAAAATAAAAAAATAAGTGGCCAAGTTTCAAATGAGAGTTTTTGCCTAAGAAAATGCATTTGTTTGACATTATTAAGGTGTTAATGGCCAGTTAATGGGGTGTTAACATACAGATAATGGCAGATAAATGAAAAGGAATAAAATGTCCAGCTCTGTTTAGTTTTCACAACGTACTTGAATAAATAAGCGGAAAGAATGCTTATTACACTAGGGACTAGAGCACTATGGGAAATTTTTGTTGGTTAGGCCGTCCCATTTTAGTAGCCTCCCATTTCAGAGGGCTGCTTTGGAGTGCGCAGACTATGTAGCACACTCCGTAGTCTACATAGTCCCCATATTTTGAAGTGCATTGACTTCAGAATGAGACAGCTAAAGTGCCAATATTGGTATTTACTGTATAATCACTATGAATGACAGAATCCCTTTCTTTACTTGATATCGGATCAATACCAAATGTTGCAGTGTTGCACAACATTAATTGCAACCAACTGAATCCCGTTATTATCATGTAACTAGCATGAAGGGCAAACTGTACACTTGTGGCTTCAAAGAAAATGAGCATGTTTTGTCAATTTTTGGCTTTTGAAAAGGAGACAAGATAGAGTAAAACATTTTTCCTAAGCCATGAAAACAGTGATTTTACATTAATTAAACAAAAGCCAATTTTTTTTTTTTTTTTTTTGCATTTTAAAGTTTGTGCTGCAAATAAATTTATGGCTCATTTTCTAGAAGTGGGTCCAAAAATTTGCATTTCATTAGGTAGTGGAGCTTTAAGTGAGCTTCAAACTTTCATCAGCTTCCAGTGGAAATCCTCATGGAGTCAATTGGTAATAATGATTTTTCAATCTTGACGTAAAACAAATTCAAAAGAACACTACAGCAATTTAGTATTGTACATCCACAGAGATAGACAACTTACAAGAGCAATTTATAAATCAGTGGGCAAAATCAATGCAGGAGAAACCTGAGTTTTAGTCCCTGGCATTGGTGATAGAAATCAATATCCCTCATCAGACCCTTTTTGTCTGAACAGATGACACTGTGCAAGTTATCCTTCCTTGTGGACTCTAGCATGTTCCAAGACCAATAAATTGTTGCCTTAAAGAAAAAAAACTGAGTTGAGTGTGTTTCACTTATTTTTTTAAAATAAGTTGATTTTACAAGTATTATTCGCTTATTTTTGCATGCAGATATACTGTACATACAGTATATAGATACACCCACTGATACAGAGGATGAAGAAATGGTAAACAGATATTTGCATCCATATATTCTTCACCCTACAGTAAAATGAGCATGAAATAGATTTGTAAATTTCCAATATTTTCCTTTTTGCTGAACATGTATATTTGTCATATTTCACTGATAAAAGCTAAGTGCTGCTGCATCTGTGATGATTCCCAGTGGTCAGAGGAAACATTTGCTTTAAAGTAGGATTGCTGAAACACTTTGCATTTTCTCTGTGAAATCTTGATATTTTAGTTTTCTTCACACCAAATTTCTGTCCGACTGCAGAGAAATAGGAGGGAGAAAATTAATTTCATTAGAAGGAATACATGTCAGAACTATATGCCGGGGAAGTAGAGGCCAATCACAGGCCAAGCACTGCGGATAGTAGCAAAGGCAGAACCCATGCGCAGCATCCGGTGGCAACCCTGTTAACAGAAGTTGGGGATGCTGCGCATGCATGCTGCCTTTTCTACTATTCACGGTGCTTCACCTGTGATTCACCTGTACTTCTGCGGCATATAGTTCTCCTATTGAATGCCGCCTAGTCAATCCTTTGATGCGAAATCGGCTTCTTGTTTGTACTCAATTTCGTGCGGGTCACGAAAAGTAATAGGACAAAATGTCAAATTAATTAGCTCATTATCGCCAAGTGGTGCTAATTGGATCTACCAGATCACAGCAACCGTCACCCATCTTTATGAGCGCTACAACTGCCGGCGAGGCAGAGAGAAATATCATTCCCCACTGGTTGTAGCGACCTCACCATTAGCCCCGCACATTGCTAGCTAACAACGTGTTTGTTCCACGGTTGGCTGCCTGACGAGTGATGGCTGTCACTCGTGACGGCGATAACAATCCATGCTCACGTCAGCACGACAGGGTGAACAATGAGAGGGTTGTACTGTAGCACATCAGCTGATATCTCGCTCGCTTAACCCCCAACACTACAGCGAAGCAGTTGGGTTAACGCAAGCATTATGTCCGGTAAAGAGCAGTAGGACGATCAGCACATCCTTCGCACATTTTCCAGGAAATCATGTGGATCTAAGTGGTGCAGGGGGGGGCGAGAGAGGGGGGGAGACATGCAGGGGGAAAGAGAAAGAGCCCGGGAACGGGAGGGGTACCTAAGGGCCCAGGGAAACGGGAAGGCTGCTTCTCAGTTGCCTGCATGCCCTCTCACTCGTTTTTATGAAGCGTGGCGGAGCAGCTGCATACTGACAGACTGGTTGGACAAGACCCTCAGATTGGGATATTCTCTCCAATTCTGCGGGCTCCCCCCAGCATTCAGGGACATTCAGAGATGAATCTATCCTCCCAACAAGAGATAGAGTTCCTCGAAGGGGAAAATTCAGGACCTGCTATTTAAACAGGCCGTGTCAATTGTTCCTCCTCACACAAGGAATGGGGTTTCTACTCCCCATACTTTTTGGTTCCCAAAAGACGAGGGGCTACAGATCCATCCTGGACTTCCGTGCCCTGAACACGCATATCCGTCACAAAATGGTCTGCGTGCTAACTGTAACCAACCAAGCGACAGGTTCTTAACCATCAACTTGAAGGATGCTTATTTTCATGTCGAAGTGGCGACAAAACACAGGAAATTCCTGCATATTGCTTTCCAGGGAACAGCCTAGAATACAACAGGCTCCTATTCAGCTATTCCCTCGTATGTTCAGCAAATGTGTGGATGCAGCGCTACAACCACTACGCAGCCAAGAGATGAGGGCCTTCCTTTATCTGGGTGACCTCATTGTGGTGGCCAGCTCCAGACAATGGGCCATTTTTCACCCCGCTCAGTTGATACTTCAGTTGATACTTCAGTATCAACTAAGTTGATACTTCAGATACTACAGTTGATACCAAGTTGGGATTTACCATCAACTGGGAGAAGAGCACCGCTCAACCAAGCCAGCAGGCCGAGTATTTGGGGATTGTGCTCAATTCTGTCAGCCTGAGAGCCACTCTGTCGGAGTCCAGACGGACAGTCCTACAGCAGGAGATTCTCAAGCTGCGACAGGGTCCACGTTGCAGCCTTATTAGAATTCCACAGGATTATATTTTACAGGATGTTCTGATTCCTTTTGTTCACAAAGGAAGTACTACTGTCAGTGCTTAAGCATGCTGTTCTAAAGGCCTTAGCTTATTTTTGGAACAGAAAACTGTACTGAACCCCAGATTTAGTTGCGTCACTCCATTGTAGTGTGCTCCACACTGATTTTGACACGAGTGATGTCATGACATGCTGTGAAATTACCAGGCAAGGTGGGATGGAACCACTCACGCTCAATGAAATTACCACTTGGCCAGCATGAGGTCACTGCGCTTGTTCTGCTGCAGCATGAAAACAGGGCTTCCAGTCTTTCCATAACAAGCGTATCAGGCAACACTGGGAGTGAACTGTACTTACACAAATGAAGAAATTTGTCAAAGGAAAATGAGAACATCAATTATGCTCAAAACCACAGTGCTAATTAACTACTGTAAGAACAAAAGGCCGTGATCTCATAAAATCCAAAAGATGTGAGATGTGGAGAAAAGTCTGTATTTATTTAGTTTCATAAAGTGACTGACTGACCTTAACACATGGAAACTAAACCATGGTTAAATCAATCACTGGTCAAAAGCAAGCAAGCTGTCAATAGATTTATATTCACATCAGAGCTCTGACAGGAAGTTAAAGACACATGTACAGATGCCGTGCACGTATGCTTTTAATCTAAATTTTGATTCTGAAACAGATTTTTTCCTCATCCTCATTTCTCTCCACTGCATGGACAATGTAAAATGAAAGCACACTGTATAAAGCCTGTCAACTACTAATAAACAGTAATCAGCACTAAAGAGGCTTGGTAAACACATTGCAACAGATCCAACCAAGCATTGACTTCTGATATAGAAACAATAATAATAAAAAAAATCTTTTGTTTTCTTCTTTTTAAGATCTTTTTGCTCTCATAAAAAATTAATCATTGGTAAATACAAACAATGTACCTTTCCTGTCCACAGTGGTTTTCCTTGACAAAAATGAATGTGTTTGCTGATTTCCCCAAGCATAAGGGTTCAATACTTTGTCCTGAAGATGGATGAAGCTTTTACAATTGTCAAACATCCTCAGGCATACTGCATGGCCATTGCTTTTTCTTTTTGTATATTTATATATCTATATCTATTTATCTCTCTCTCTCTACACAATCACACCCATATAAAATATATACATATGGACATCAGCAGAGATCTAGCTGTTGCACCCCATTAAGCACGAGTTAAAGTCTTGAAGGCAGAGATTTGAAAAATCACTGTTTTCTGACATTTAGATGTCAGCCATCATCCCCCACTGTTCTACAAGCATCACCTCAGTCTCTGATGCACTGAATAAGTTTAAAGTGTTAATGACACGTTTGTGACATTTTTTGCCATGTTTTATGGACCAAAACGTTCTTCATGATCTATGTAACAGAAACAAGTGCAGCTGCGTAGATGAGTTTTTAGAAAACATCGATGCATTACAGCGCATCTAACCAGACTCTGGCGCTGTTAGCTGAAACAAGACGTGACGTCTGCCACAGAGCATTTACAGCTCATATAAGATTGAAGTCAATGGCTTCATTGCGGTTTTAAAGTTAGTTTTCCAGTTTCCAGTTCCACAAACTAACAGTAACAACTCAGCCTTCTATTGTATTGTCAGTTAATGTTTAAAAGCTTGTAAGTACAGGGCTGGTTTATTTAGGGTTACTACAGATCCAGGATTTTATTTAGAAGAGGATAAAGAAGCAGGTCGGACTTACCAGTTACCAGCGGGACCCCTCTTCAGCCACCAACGTGTTGAGACTTTTAACACATGAAACTGCAATCATGTCCTCTGGAATATTCTTTTTCAACCATTGTTGCTTACTAACATTGGTCATACAGCAAATGTATGGACAGACAGCTGCTCCTCGGTTATGACAGGACTTCTCTGGCCATCAGATCTCCTCCAGCTGCTTCCAAAGATGCATCCTTCCCTCCCCCTTCGATCCTCATATTTATAAACAGGAACTATTTAAAACTCGACTAGAACTATGTAAGTTGTTATCTTCTCATTTTAAAGGCTAATTATTTGCCACGGCTAGCTGCGAACTGACCGCTAGCCACAAGCTAACTCGTTAGCCGGTTAACAGCGAGCTAACACAGGGAACGAGTGCCTCTTCTCTGTCACCCCTGGCTCTATGTCGGACTGGTGCAGCTCCTTAATCGTGTCATCACCACTTTAATGTGCTGATGACAGGACCTTAACTTCCAGTAACTTTGCCATACAACAACATACCAAGACAAAACCAGTAGTTCTGTGCAATTAGAAGTTAATCAGACGTGTATTTATGTAAATATCCGATGTTTAGGAGGCTCAGCTAAATGCTAATAGCTTTTCAGTTGCGAAACGTGTCGTCAGCGACGGTCTGCCCATTGAGTTACATGAATAATCTAAACCATGGAAAACATGAAAGATGGCTCCAGAACAGCTAGATTGGAACTAGTTTGTGTGCTGGGATCATCAGTCAGTTCAGAAAAGTGTGATAATGCTGAGGAATTTGGGGAAGTAACATTTTACAAGCTAGAGCTGGAGGAGAACTGTAGCCAGCTGCCTACAGTCTGTCTCCAGCCTCAGGTCCACTGATTCAGCTAAAAGCCTGCGAGACCACGTTGAGAGAACCAGAACCGGAACAACACGAGGACCCACAACTGATAAGGAGCTGCAGTAGTTTGACATAGAGCCAGGCATTCACTGGGTTAGCAACGATGGTTGAAAAAGAATAATTCAGAGGACATTTTGCAGTTTCATTGTGTTAGAAGTCTCAACAAGTTGGTTCCTCCAGCTCCAGTAAACAGACGATGACAGGAGTAGAGACGTCCTGCTGCTGGCTACTGTTTCCGGTGAGTCCAGACTCCGACTTGCTTCTTCAAAATAAAATTCTAAATCTGTAGGAAACCGAAATAAACTAATTCTGCACTTACGAGCTTTTAACCATTAACTGTCAACACAATTTGAAGGCTGAGTCGTTACTGTTCGTCTGTAAAACTGGAAAAGGAACTTAATAATAGCAATGAAGCCACTTCAGTGTTAAGTAAGCAGTGAAGAAGAGGCTCTTGCAGATGTCATTTCCGATTTCGTCTCACAGCGCCACAGTCTGGTCAGATGTGCTGAAAAAGCAGCAATGTTTTCTAATAACTCATCTATGCAGCTGTGCTTATTTCTGTTACATAAACCCCGTTTCCACCCGCGGGTCTGGGTCGGGTCGGGTCGGGCCAGGCCGGATCGGGTGGGTTTTGGTACGGACGTGTTGATTTTGCGCTGCATCCCCACAGCAACCTGTACCCTTACTCTGGAGGCGCTGGACAGCCCTGCTACGTGATCGCGTGACATCATCGCCATGCAGCGCCGTTTAACCAAAACACCGCGCCACACGTGACAGAAACAAAAGGAGTCACCCCGGCTTTGTTTTTATGCTTGGTCAGGAGGGAAGTGAGATTTTTCAACAAATCAATGTATTGCTTTGTGTTAGCTCCACCTCTTTGGTCCGGATCGGTTAGATCAGTACCCTTACCGAAGGGTGCCAAAAAAGTAGGCCGGGTCGGGTCGGATATAAGGGTACCCGTCCCAGTTTTTATCTGTGGAGACGCAAAAAACGTGGCCCGATCCGGCCCCACCCGACCCAGACCCGCTGGTGGAAACGGGGCTATAGATCATCATAGAGAACGCTTTGGTTGATAAAACACGGCAAAAAATGTGAAAAACGTGTCATCAGCACTTTAAAGGTATAGTCCGAAGTTCCCCTCCTAAAAAATAAACATTAGACTTAGATAAACATTCACTTGAGCAAGTGAAATCCATCTCAAACCCTGTCTTTTGGCTTCTACTCGCGTGCCGTGGTGCGATTGAACGCAACTCTCTCTCCCCCTGCCTGTAATTCGCTTTTTTGTATTGTTTTGGTCTGGTCGGGACGTTTCTGGGTGGAGATTTCTGTTTATATCGGCTGCCAATGACAGAGCTAAGAGCATGTGGAAATAAGCTCAAGATTGGAGCAGACGCCAGTCACTCGAACTCTCGAAGGGAAAAGAAGGAAAGAAAGGAAACACCGTGGATGCACCGAAGAAAATGTAAGAGCTTCAGATATTGCACTTTGGAAAACCAGGGTTAATCATAGTTTGGCTTTTACCTGCTTCTGAGCTCTGAAGGAGAAGCTTGAAGTTGAATAGGCTAGCTAGAACGAGGCGGCCATTAGCCTGAGAGGGAGGAGCGCTAAGTTTGAATACTGTTGTTTGCAAACAGAAACGCTGGAGGGACTTCGGACTTTACCTTTAAATCTGTTACAGCTGAATTAACATGGGATTAACATATTGATCGTATTAAATGGGAAATTTTAAAGTCTATAGCAATCCCTGTATAAATCTATGATAATACTAAATCATGATATTACTGAATTATACTCCCCAGGTATCCCACTGCTTTAAATAATAGAGATCAACCTTTAAAATGTCAACTTATAAAATTTTCTTTTTTGCTGAAAAGCATATTTCAAAAATGTATCTTACCAAGATTTGCAATCTTTCGTCAAGCCAAAAAGTCTCTTTGAACTTGTTTTGAGAGGGATCGTGGAATGCTTAAGATGATGAATAGCCTAACATCCCTTGTTTCTTTTTTAGTCACCAAATCTTGAAATTGGTTATCTTTCTATATTCTTTTTTAGTTATATTGGGTGAAATCATTTCACAAAACATATTTTTGAGATTGCTTGTCAAACCAAATTTTTGGTAGGAAAACTTTCTAGGCTTCACAGGACCATTTCAGACCTATCCTTTCTGCAGGCATTGATTTTTGAACATTAATGTATGTAAGGGTTAAAGGGAATTATTAAAATTGAGGTCAAAATAAATGAAGTTTTGGTTTTTGTTTGTTTGTAATGTAATGGATTAAATATATTTCATTCAATTTTATTTGCAGTGTGAAGGATTCGATGTCAACCTTGATGACATGGTAAATATCTGTGCCAGTTCTATTCTACCTTTCCTGTCAAAAATTCAGGAATGTGTGTTTCCCAAATCCAAACCCATCTGCTCCTCAATGACCTTTTTGAGCAGTTTCAGTCTGGATTCCATGCAAAACATGCAAGAGAAACTGCCCTCCTTGAAGTAATCAATAACACGTTTCTCTTCTTTGACTTTGAACAACTGACTATCATTCTTTTGGACGTCTGCAGCATTCAACACCATCAATCATTCTATCCTTCTCTCCCATCTGGAATCATCACTAAAAATCATTGATACAGCACTCACATTGCTTAAATCTTGTCTCGCATATCATCAGCAATTTGTGCACATCAACAACTGCTTATCATCCATAAACCCTGCTTTCCCATAGTGTTCCTCAGGGTTCTGTGCTTGGTCCTCTGCTTTATTTGCTCCCTCTTTGCAACATAGTCCATCACTATGGTCTCAAATTTCACTGCTATGCTGACGACATTCATTTCTGCTTATCCATAACTCCCTCTACAGTCTCACTGAAATCAAATTCTGGATGCAAGCCAACTGTCTAAAACTCAACTGTGATTTTTTTAAAGCTTTTTTTTTAAGGATTTTTGGGGGCTCTAAGGGCCTTTATCACAGTGTACTGACAGGAAAGGGGGACAGAGAGAGCGGGGGATGACATGCAGGAAGGCGTCCCAGATTGGGATTCAAACCTTAGCCGGCTGCACTGATGAACTTTAGCCTCTGAACATGGGGCAGTTGCTCAACCTGTTGAGATAAACACTACCCCACATGATTATTTTTGGTCCCAAATCCATCCCATAAACCACTGCTAGCATTGGTCTAAGTATCAATAACTCCTTCACGACTTCATCCCTTCACATGTAACCTCTGTATCATCCTTAACAATAACCTCTGTTTTGAGCAACACATTAACCAAATCAAAAGAGAAATCTGAAGAACATCTCCCACACCCATCAATCTCTTCCCTTTGCTGCAGCTGAAACCCTCATTTATGCTTTTGTCACATCCAGACTCGACTACTTTAATAGTATTCTGTATGGCTCTTCAAACAAAGTTTTAAAAAAGCTTCAGTTCATTTAAAACTTTGCTGCTCGACTCCTCACTCACACCTCTTCCCGTGATCACATCACCCCTGTCCTCCAGAGACTCCACTGGTTTCCTGTTCCGCAACTAATTCAATTCAAAATCCTTCTCCGCACATTCAAAGGCCTCGATAACCTGGCTGCCTCCTATTTGACCAGCTTTCTTCATAACCATATGCGATTCTGTGATCCCTGGTCCTCTGAAACCAGCTTTTCTATTCCTTTCATGACCTAGTACAGAACCTGGGGGAACCAAGCTTTCTCAGCTATTGCCCTATACTCTGCAACTCAATCCCCAAAGACATCCATGCTTATTCCAACCTGACTGTTTTTTTTTTTGTTGTTTTTTTTAAACTGACTAAAAAATATATATTTGTAGAGCTGCTTTTAATTATTTGAATGATCAAAAATTATTTTATGAGGTATCCTAAGAATGTTTAATGCTTTTTGATTTTTAAATGCATTTGTATTCTTCTTTTTTTGTGTGTGTGTCCACCACGCATTACTCTTCCTATCAAGATCACAATATGCCTTTTAAAGGAGGGATTATATAGTTTCTCTTCCTCATCTGTATGTTGAGCTTCTGACCATGTTACATAGAACTGTTATGTCATTGGCTGCGGCTTGAAAGGTCAACAGCTAATGAGGTCAAAGTTTAAATAATTTGATCTTGAGTGCAGTGGTAGTGGCAGATCTGAGCGGTGTGGCATGCTAAAGGTAGCGGTACCGCTAAGTCAGGCACAACTGCTGTCTCCATAGGGAAACAATGGGACGGCCAGCACAAAGCATTTTTGCTGCTGATCATGTGCAGGGGCCTTTAGATTTTGGTACTCTTAGTGACAGGTTTACATGCTCGTTCTCTGGATGATGCTATAGAAAAAGAATGCAAAATGAAATGTTCATCTTAAAGAAGTTACTTTCTGCCCTTTTTGACCCTTTAGCCGGACATGCAAACTCCAATGCTAGGGAGTACCAAGACAATTTAGAACAGGGGTTCCCAAGTCCAGTCCTCGAGAGCTTCTATTCTGCAGTTTTTACAACATACCCTCCCCAACACACCTGAATGAAGTGGTCAATTCCCCCATTGTCCATGTTGTTCGGCTCTGCAGAGGCCTGGTAATGAGCCATTCATTTGATTCAGGTGTGTTGGAGAAGGGATGAAGCAAAAATATACAGGATAGAAGCTCTCAAGGACTGGACTTGGGCACCCCTGACCTAGAAACATTCCTGTTAACATCAGAGACAATATGAATCATGAATGTGAATTGCAACTCAGGCCCAGATTCCACATACTCCCACTCCACTCCTTACAGCGCAGGAAATACATTGCTATTTTGTTTAATGAGCTGCAGTCCACATGCTCCTGAGCGGCGCTGTTGACCTTCAGCTTCTGCGTTGTGCTGAGCCCAAATTGCAAAGCTAGTCCAATTTCTTCTCCTTTGGCTCATGCCAGATCAATCCCCACAGCTCAGACCACACCAAACAGGAATGTGAACATGGACTGTATCCGGGTTTTCAAAGTAAACATTGCAAATTAAATATGAGATCAAGAAGACAAAGTTTGATAATAATCACTTTTAAAATGTCAAGTTCTTATATTGAAGCTATGTGTTCCACATCAGTCGTGAGGTTTGTGTCTTCTCGCTAATTTTGAAAACACACAATGGAATGATTAAAAAAATAACATATGTCATATGCTTGTGGCCAATGTACTCATTCACAGTCAATGATAAAAGTCAAGAACTGTAGTTTTCCCTGGTGTTCTTGGGATAAATGAACAATTTTGTTTTGACCAGTTTTTCTATATATGTAGCTGCTTTTAATTGTGCAAACTTGTATATCTCTCGCATGCTCTCCTCGGGCTCTAACCCCAGCTTTACACCAGGTCCATGAGCGCTGTGTATCTGCCGCACCATGGCTTTGCTTTGACCTCCACAGCACGAGCATTTACACTGTGCATGGCATGCCTGTGAGCGTACCCTGTGTTGCTGGATCCGTGACATCATGAAGTCAAGGGAGGGATTGAAAGATCACTTTTTATTCTCATCCAAATGGTTAATTTTGTCCACACAAGACACAAGAAACAATGGGACACAAGCCATTGTTTCTTCATCGTTTCCCAAACCTTGTGTCCATTGAGATGATGTCATGTTCAGATAGTTCAGTAGTTAAAAATCTTCACGTAGCTTTTTTTTCGGCAGTTACCGGATGTTTTACACTGAATTCTGTGTCTGGTCCGATCTGAACTACTGAAATTTACACAGTGTCGGTGCGTCCTCTGTCAAAAATAGAGCTGGCGCATGTATTTAGCGCAGTGCTGCGGTGGGACGGTGAAATGACAGACTCCTCACGTGCTGGCGTACTCAATGTAAATTAAACCACTGACTACAACGGACGAGATTTGGTACGCATGGCGCAATGCTGCATAGCACTGCGCTCACGGACCGGGGTCAGACCCTGCGGTGTGCAGTTGGACAGAGCCAGGCGCATGTAGTGGGTGTTGCAAATCCTAACATAGTTGCTGCATCGAGTGGGGAGGGCGGAGTACGTGGCATCTGGGGTACTGCAGGGATAATGGTAGCTAACATAAACTATGATCATTTCTGTCTGAAAAAATGTCCAAGATGGCAACCACATATTGTTTAAATAAGTTTTTGTCATTAATCATTAAATGATGTGATGAATTTGATCCGACTTGCTAAGTGAACTTTTATTTTCTGCCTTTTTCTTGGCTTCATCATATTTTGATAGGATCTATTGTTTTTCTTTCCTCTTTTGTCCTCCAGGTATCGCTGTTAAACATTGCAATGACAATTTTACCAAAGAATGAATAGTCCCCAAAAGGAAAACAAAATGATTTACATCAAAATGTTATTGTCTTTCATATTTGGGTACATTCCTTCCTCTTAAAAGTAGAATATCCCCATTTATGTTCATAATTTGCTCCCTCTGAGAATAAAAGAGGTTATTTTTTGTTGTCATTTTTACTCACAGCAGATTGCTGCAACAACAAGCAATTTAATGGTATGAGATCGAATTGATATAAATGAATCAATAAATTGCCAAACAGATTTATGGATGATCAAAAAAAAAAAAAAAAAATTCCACCTACTTGCCAAGAAAGCACAGCCCACTTAAGGTTTCAAAGGGCTTTTGTTGTGCAGGTCATACAGGCAAGCTGCAGCCATGTATGCCATGGGGTGACATTCATAGACACTGGACAGTCAATCTATTCATTTGCTGAACAACGATGGAGACTGATTCATTTGTTTACTTTTTTTCCATGTGTTTTATGAGTCAGCAACAAAGATGAACGAAGGTAGGAAAGCTGATGCTGCAATCATTTACAGATCATCCCTGTGCACTTTGGTGGGAGCGTAGTGCCTAATTTCTATTGCCCTTTTGAGGGCATTATGGCCAGTAACCCAGTAGCATAATTGACTCTGCGTGCTGCGCTTTTGGGAATGGAGCTGGCTGCTGGCACTTTGCTGCATGGTGGTTGTGGTGGTGTGTATGCAGCTGGCTGGATGGGATTCCTGTCAACACCAATTGAACTGGGCCCTTAAAACAGATTGTGGCCTCATACCATTCCTGCATTGCAGAGCTTATATTGTAGCTGATGGCATTTTTGGCATGTTGTTGTAAATCTTTCAGGGTTTGTTTTTTTTTCTTTCAAATTCATTCTGCCACTCTGAGTTTTGCATATTGGCTTCTGCAGAGTCACTATTATAACCCAGGAAATAGAACCTTTTTACTGTGGTTTGACAAGAATTTACATGCTTTGAATCTTGATTTATTTCACTTTTATTTTGTCTTCAGTCTGACACAAATGTACTGTTGAAAATGATGGCTGATTCAGGAAAACGTTACACAAGCACAGCGTTTAAAACATCAGCTTTAGTGAATAAATGATGAGATATTACATAAGGCCTTACTATTCAATGGTAACACATCATTCAAATTGAAGCTATTGATTTTCCAACTGTTATTTGTTTATTCCCAGCAGCCAATGAGAGCAAAGATCCTGTTGAGGACTTCTCTACATAGATCTTGATTAACTGTTTCTAATCAATTGCTGCAACAGTATAGACACACCAGGGAGAAAATCACTAAGCTGTCATAGCTGTAGTGTGATGTGTTTACTGATTCAAATGGAGGGAAATGTACACCTTTTGAGCAGTATATTCTTGAAATATATTCATACCAAACAGGTGTTTCACATTTCTTTCTGGGTTCCTAGATTAGCAGTTGTCACAAGTAGGCAAAAGCAGTGTTGCATACACATGCATTGGTTGCAAAGCAAAAGGCAATGTCTATAAAAGGCTTGTCCCTCCATTATTTTGATCGTCAAAAATTCTCCATGAAATACCAACAACTTATGACACTTGCGTGGGTCAAGTCTGCTACAGTCTATTACAACTGATTAAAAAAGACAGACTTGTCTAAGTAAAAATTTAAATAAATTGTGTTTTAAATAACGCCAGGGTTTTCAGCAAAAGATTCCATAAGGTGTCATGAACTGAAAAGTTCACTGGAACTGGTTGAACTGAGTCAACATGTATATATGGGCCCTATCTGGAATATGCCCAGGCTACATGCGTACCATCCGGGCATGGGCTCAAACTGGACTTTTTGTGTGATGCCCGCTTGGGTTTCTCACATCATAACACTAATATGGGCTTCTAAAGTGGGGTCACAGTGTAACCTGTGGACAATCCTACATGGGGCACTTTTTTTTTTTATCCCATTTCCAACCTTTACGGGCCCCACATGAAAATGTTGGCTGTAGCATAAGTACAAGGGTTTTGTCATTCAACACTTATATCTTCAATTCTTTGCAAGCAGTGACGAAGCGAGTTTAAATTTAGACACCTGAATGATATTCTTCAGTAATGTTTCATTTATGTTTTGGATGGTCTTTGATTCTTTAGACTAAAGGCCTTTTCACACTGGGACCGATGCTAATAAACGGCACGAAATTGCGAATAATTTGGGGAGAAATATTGATGCATTTGTCTATACACACCTGCTCCGACGCGAAATTACGAAGATGCAAAAAACAAACTCGCATTTGTTACTCCAGAGGAACGTGAGCACATGCAGCAGTGACGGAGGGAGAGGCGGCTGCAGGTAAACTTCTGGATGCTGAAAACAGCTGATCTCACCGTAGAGACGCCAAATGGGGATTTTAAATGGAACACCTGTAGCTATTAACCTCAAATGGCCACAAAATGTAGCTGTGACACCCCCAAACCCCCGTTTGCCAAACGAGAGTGCTGTGACACAAAGGTGATAACACCTGAGCCATAATGATGCAGTAACAGTGACCAAGCGACACCTCTCTCTTTTTCCTTTCTCTTTTTGCTTGCGACCAGCTCTGTGACGGTCAGAGCGCCTTCTCTGATTGGTGGATTGTGTATCTGTCGGATGCGAATATTAAGAAATTGACTTCAGTTCGAAAAAATAAACATTGCAAAATCGCAAGACGGAATTTTGTCACTGATGTGAACGCCCCCGTTGACTTGATATTAATTTGATTCAAGCTTTTGCCGTGCGAATCTTTCAGACGAAATATTCGGAGTAGGTGTGTAAAGACCTTAAGGGTGCATTCAAGACTGCAGAATTGGGAACTCTGTTCAGTTAGGGGTTGCAACCTTCTTACAGGCTGAGTTTGCGTTCATGTTGCATGTACTGAAAACAAATTGGACCTTTGCAAACAACGTATTTCCCTGCCTGCAAGATCCAGTGATGCATTAAGCACTGAACCCGGAATGCACTTTGCTTTGTAGTCTGCTTCTTCTGTTTGGTCAACATGATGCAGATTGAGATTTGTAGGCTGACAGAATGTGCTGCTTTGACCCAAATCACAGTTCATTCACATGTTCACAATTCCCCAAATGAAAGTGACACCCTGGACAAACAGACAGGGATTCAAGACAAAAAGACTGGTGTGATTGCACACCCAGTAATCCACTGGTGGCTGTAAGTTTAAAGTGAGAGGAAGAACACAAAATACTCTCAACATGCGCCTACAGCAACCACTCAGTCAAAATATGAATCGATCTTGCAGTGGAAGATGTTTTGCCTAAAAACCAAGAAGAAAATCGATGTTATTGCAAATGATCATGAAGCAGAATGAGTTTAACAGAGATTTTAGGGATTCATCAATTAATTTATTGCCCTCCAGTGAGCCGGGGAGTGGTGAATCAGAATACTCTATGCAAGGTCAGAAAACATGAAAAAAGGGGATGATAGTACTTTGATTTTAGTTTCCAATTTGCAATGGGTGAAACCATCTGGGAATCATGAGAACTCCCCTCTGACCCACACTAATGGCCCCACATTTTCGTCTCCATCTCTTGAGCCAAAGCATAATGTATAGTTTATGCAGATTATTCTAAAACACAGTAGGTTAGTGGGAGAATTGGAAATTATTCAAAAACCTTTGACTGACCTCTGAAAAATATGTTGGGCAGCTGTCAGCTATAATAATCAGCTATCAAATCTGCCTCAACCCTCCAGGGTGAGAGGTGAGAGATGTCTCTCAGCCCTGCAGCAGTCGTTGCAAATTTGGATTGACATATAGAGACAGCTTTCACACTCTGAACCTGTCTTGTATCCTGTAGTGTGAGACTGTAATCCATTAGGCCACCTGGGGAACAAATGACTAGGAAGAGAGAAGAGAAAAGAAGTAGTAGAAGATATGCGACCCATAGGCAAAATTTCCTGAACCAGAAAAGGCAAAGGTTGTGAAAACCTTTTACATAAAAGATAGCTGTATTTGAAAAAGATTTACTGAAAGAGGAAGGATAAAAAAGAAGAAAGGCAGGCAGTTTATTTGGTATAATGACCATACAGAAAAAAGTCACCTGACTTATATTAAGTCATGCAAGAAGATGAGTAAAAGAAAAAAAGGTCAGATTCCTGGAGAAAACTTGCTCAGAAATAATGGCATAAAAAGCCTAAAAATAACTGGCCATAGATTAGCTTTTATTCATTTTTCCTAGTTCCCTTTATTTTCAAATTTGGAAACACTTTTTTACTATTAAATAATTAAGCTATGAAAAGGGGACTGTTCATTATCTGGAGAAAAATACAACACGTGTGTAGTCTACATACAGCAGGACTTTCATGTGATGTGTGAAACTGAACACCAATGATTAAATAAGTCAGCTATTAAAGACACAGAGTAACTTTTAGACCTTAAAAATCTGCGCTTCTGACTTGTTTTGATGACACACCAACATTCATTATGCACATTTTTGAGCCGTCACAGCCCAGAGGCGTCCTGAGGCTCAGAAACAGCTGTATGTAAATTTTCCATCTGGGACGGGCTTGTGACGTTGCAGCTGACTATTGGTTGCGCACCGCAAACGGATGAAGGAGCGGTACCAGAAATGAACACAGCAGGTGTTTTGAATGCGCATCATGTTCGATTCAGTAAAGGAACGCAAGGAAACATTACTGGAGGAAGAGAGGAAAGGAAAGAGAGGTAGTGACAGAACAAGAGTCAAGATAAGGCGGTCTTTTACTGGCTGGAGTGAATCACAGTAGAGATACGATGCAAAATGGATGCTAGTTTAGCCGTCGATTGGGGGGGTGTCAATGAGAAAACTGCTAAAAGTTCCAATGTGTGTCTTTAAATAACCCATGGATCAAATCTCTTCTGTTTTGAATTTGTTAAGGTGTTCTGACAAAAGAATTACAAAACTTCCCCATTAGCCATGTGAAAAATATCACCTTATGGCCATGCTCCAAACCGTAGAGAGGCCCAGTAGTGGTTAAAATACCCATGAATTCCATGGAGTGTAGAAGGGAAGATGTTTTGACATGGAAACACAAGTAACTTGCATTTGTATACTGGGAATAGTTTTAAACTAGACATCCCTGTGGGCATTTCACTATGGCATTAAACATTTTCTCTCCAGTTCTGTCAGGTTGGATGGTAAATGTTGGTGGACAGCCATTTTCAGGTCTCTCAAAGTTTCTCAATTGGGTTTAAGTCAGGGCTCTGGCTGGGCCAGTCCAGAATGGTCCAGAGTTGTTCTGAAGCCACTCCTTTGTTATTTCAGCTGTGTGCTGAGGGTCATTGTCTTGTTGGAAGGTGAACTTTTGGCCCAGTTGGTCCTGAGCACTCTGGAAGAGATTTTCTTCCAAATATCTCTGTACTTGGCCGCATTCATCTTTCCTTCAACTGCAACCTGTCGTCCTGTCCCTGCGGCTTAAAAATACCTCCATAGCATAATGCTGCCACCACCATGTTTCACTGTTGGGATTATCTTGGGCAGGTGATGAGCAGTACCTGGTTTTCTCCACACATAACGCTTAGAATTAACTCCAAAAGTTCAATCTTGGTCTCATCAGACCAGCGAATCTTATTCCTCTCAGTCTGGGAGTCCTTCATGTGTTTTTTGGCAAACTCTATGCAGCCTTTCATATGTCTGCACTGAGGAGAGGCTTCCATCGGGCCACTCTGCCATAAAGCCCTGACTGGTAGAGGCTGCAGTGATAGCTGACTTTGTGGAACTTTCTCCATCTCCCTACTGCATCTCTGGAGCTCAGCCACAGTGATCTTTGGCTTCTTCTTTACCTCTGTCACCAAGTCTCTTCTCCCACGATTGCTCAGTTTGGCTGGACAGCCGTGTCTAGGAAGAATTCTGGTTGTCCCAAACTTCTTCCATTTAAGGACTATGGAGGCCACCGTGCTCTTAGGAACTTTTAGTGCTGCAGAAATTCTTTTGTAACCTTGTCCAGATTGTGCTTTGCCACAATTCTGTTCTGAGCTCCTTGGACAGTTCCTTCCACCTCATGATCCTCATTTGCTCTGACATGTACTGTGTAAGCTGTAAGGTCTTATATAGACAGGTGTGTGTCTTTCCAAATCAAGTCCAATCAGTTTAACTAAACACAGCTGGACTCTAATGAAGGAGTAGAACCATCTCAAGGAGGATCAGAAGAAATGGACAGCCTGTGAGTTAAATATGAGTGTCACTGCAAAGGATCTGACTGCTTTTGACCATGTAATATTTCAGTTTTTCTTTTTAATAAATTTGCAAAAATTTCTACATTTATGTTTTTTTTTTCTGTCAAGATGGGGTGCTGGGTGTACATTAATGAGAAATAAAGTTAACTTTTTTTATTTTAGCAAATGGCTGCAATGAAACAAAAGAGTAAATAGTTTACAGGGGTCAGAATACTTTCCGTACCCACTGTATATATATATTTTTTAATTACCCTGTAGGTTTTCAGTGTTTCCCTGATTCAACACACCTGACTCAAATTACATGGATACAACAGCCTATGAAGTTCTGCACAATGACTCAGGTGTGTTGGAGAGGGACACATTTAAAACCCACAGGATTGTGGCCGTTGAGGGCTGGAGGTGGACACCTCTGGCATATGACATGTACTTTGTTGGTACAGAGACAAACTGATCATTTTGATTTTCAGACTTTCTTATATAAAGATGACCAAATCAAAGTAGGAGTTCAGGATTTTGATGGCCTGTGGAGGAATCAAAAGATTTTATTACAAATGGAATGTTGACAAAAATTATGCATTCATACTCGAAGGCCATATCCTCTTTTAACAGAGAACTTTATCACAATTGTTGCCAAGCACCAAGACATTACCATTGCTTGTATTTTGAAGTTTTTCACATTCATTGTCAAGCTCATTCTAAAAAGGTGATTGAAATGAAATAGCTGTTATATCTGTCATTTTCAGGGGCATGTTGGACTTGTACTGGAGAATGGGAGATTGAGCTCAACAGTAAAGATGACGGCGACAGTGTGTGCGTGTCTTTGAAGAGATGGCAGCTGCCCTTGAAGTGAAGCGCCTCGAGTCTCTCACCGACTTGGTGTTGGCATCCTATGTAACGTTGATTGGATCCCCACTGCGTCTGTCATCTAATAAATCAAACACACCCCTCTTTTCCTCCTCCTCACTCTGTCTCACTCTCACCCAGGTCACTATATTCTCCAACCTGAAATAAAGGCAGTTACTGCAGGGCCACTGTGGGGTGAAGGCTGTGAAATAAAAAGTAGCCTTGAGGTTAATCTCAAAAATAAAGACTTCATTGTCTTTTCTTCTTCTCTTTGAAAAGCTTTTCAGATGGCTGGCATGCAGGCAACTCTATAAATTTTAACCTGCATTTTAAATGGGCTCTGGAAAGGACATCGCTCCCCTCTCTCTTCCTCTTCAGGCTAGTCGGTGGTCGCTTTGCCGACTGATGGAGCGATGGAGGAAAAGAAAGGATGGATGGCAGGAGGAGGGAGAGAGCAAGCGTTTTGCGGGGAGTGATTGTGAGAGGACAGCGGTGGCAGAAGATGTCCTCTACACAGTGATTAATTCCAGACCCAATGTGATTTATGGCCCCACCACGGCTGTTTTGTAGGTCACTTTGGTGCCACATCACTCAAGCTGTGCAAACAACAAGACCGATATCAGTGTTGGTTAACCGTAAAGGAGGACACGCATGCGCAGCCACATTGAAAATGAACATGTTTCACTTTGAATCTGTTAGTTCCCTGATCCCACAAAAAAAGGTAAATTGGAAAAATATGAAAAGTGAGTTTTGAAAATTTGTGATTCATCAGGCATGCAGAGGCTGATGCTGAGAGGGAGTCATGTAAACACAAAGCAGACTTTTAGTCATTGAACTGAACGGACACAGGCGTTGTGTTTGGAGGTAGCATGTGAAGCTTAAATTAAGTTTAATTGCAGACATTTTTCTTGGAATATATTTTCTAAGTGTCACAAAGGCAAACAGCACATTATTTTAGAGGAGAATGCCACTCTGTTCTAATGAAAATGTGTCAAACTTTGTGCTATGTTTTTGCTGTTTGTGCTGCCATCACTTTAAAGATATTGATAAAGGTTTACACAGTTCTTTTACACAGTTTTACACAGTTCACCCTGTCCCCCTTCCCTTATATTACCTAAATCTAAAAAAAACTGTATCAGTGGTTTGGGTTGCGAAAACTTTTTGTGTTGCTGCTGTTGTAAGATTTTAATGAAAGTTCTAAGGTCAAGAACTCAATCAGCCACTCCCATGTTAGCCACACCTAGCATATTTGCTATTAGTGGTAGCACTTTTTGAAAGTAAAAATAAAATGTTTTGATGGTAAACTTGTAATATCTCCCTGGGAAAACTTTTTTTTAAATAATTTTTTAATTTTTAATTTTTTTATTTTTAATCTCGATTGAATTTTTTAATAGTTCAAGTGGGGCTAAAGGCATGTAGAGATAGTTAAGGGTCCTGTCACTGTGGGCATGGCCTCGTGGGTTTTCTCAAACTAGATTTGAACGATCTGGATTATCGCTGCTGGGGTCAGACAACTCCACACGGTCTTGTGGTTGTTTTCTGAAACATTTGGAGCACAAAACCGTCACCAAGTCGGGATGCAACACAAATAGAAAGCACCCACATGACTCCAGGCCTTTCACCACCCCCCACCCCACCCTTTGCGTCTAACCATTCTGAACTTTGCTATTGTGCAGCCGCCCTCTTCGACACATGGCACATAAAATATGTATCTAATCCCTTTTCTAGACTCGAGAACAGTTTAATCGTGACAAATGTTGATGTGACCTTGCTTTATGTCTCCAATTTATCATGGACCGTGGCTACTTTGCCACAGGGATATCCCTTTGCCTCAATGGTCAGTGTGCATGACTCTAATCTGGGAGACTTGGGTTCAGACCTTGCCTGGGCATTTCTTTGTCCCGCCACAACTTCCTTAAAGAAAAAGACTTTGGAATATCAAAAAGGATTCCCTTTGTGGAAATTGCCTTATGACAATACTTACTGCAGTGTAGGAAGCACTATTTTAAATTGGAAAGCAATGTGTACCGGAGCACTTGTTGGTTTGTAGCCTCTTCTATGAAAAGAGTAAACATCTCTGGTTTGTTGGTGCATAAGTCGCATGTTAAATATTCAAGAATCAGGCAAGGCCAGGGCTCCCCAGCCGTTCCCCCTAAAAATCAAAGGGTTTTAGTGCAGAGCTGTTTAGAGATCTGCTGGTAGCCAGGTTAATAGAGCTGTGGCTGCAATCAGTTTTGCTCCCTTTTTATTTATTTGTTTGTTTATTGAGTGATCCAAACATGAGAAATTCATTTCAATCAAAACAGAAAATGTTTATTTAACTCCAACAGTTTTAACAAGGTGAGAACAGTTGGGTTTCATTGTTTTCAGTCACGGAATATGCTATAAATGATATAACAGCTACCATGTATCGTTAAAGCAGTTGTTCTCAAAAATTTTTTGCAGGACCCCCCGTTCATTGGAAATAATAATGTCAAGCCCCCCCATCCTACCACCGCTACCACATGTACCCAAACATTTACCATGAAATACATGAAAAAATGCACTGCATTTGAGGTGTGGTCGGGGGGGGGGGGGCTATTGAGTCATCATAATTTCTCCATTAGTACTTTAAAGAATATGCCCATTTTTTGTTAGAAGTACAAAAACTAGGCCTGGCTGGGCCCCCCCTGACAGAGCCCTGAGCTCTGGGGCAGGGCCCGCCCCCCAGTTTGAGAACCACTGTGGTAAAGGAAGGTTGATGGAGTGTTGGTGAAGTAAAAAACGATGGATTATCAGCAGGTTGCATAAATTTGTTTCATTGACTGATAGGTTTAATTTTCTCATTTCTTACATAGACCATCCTATTTTTTACAAGTGCTCATTTTCATTTCAAGCACCTAACAGGTTTTGGTTATTGTTGGGCCTTATCTTTATTCTGTTATTTTCCCTCCACATTTTTGAAGCCTTTTTCCATCCCCAGAGGTCTGCCTTGTTTGTTTCTTTGTCCCCAGCTTACCAGTCACCACCTGCTCTCCATTCCCAACGGGCACACCTGCATCCATTTTCCTCATCACCTTCAGCATTACTTAAACCTCCCATTTCTAATCACTTTGTGCCAAGTTCTCTGCTTTGTTTCTTTGGCAGAGAACATGCTAGATGGTTAAAGCCAATTACCCCAAACCCCCTTGTCTCTGCAAACCTACTTCCTGTGTGTTTGTATCCTGACCACCTGGGCTCTGCAGAGCTCTTAATGACATTATTATCAGCCATCAGATTTGTATTTTTCTTTAGTCTGTATCAGGCTATCATCTCTTGGTAATTGGAAGGCATGTTAAAGAAACGTTGTTTAGCCTTTTTGAGTTTCCTAACAAAGCACAGTTGTTTTAGTGGGATAAACATCATATTGTATGCTCTCTGTGATATTGATTCCCAGAAATCTAAAGCCCCTTCTCTGCTCCATCTCTGCTAAACAAGTGTAGACAGAACTGCTCATTAATGCCTCAGTTTTTTAGTTATGTGTGTACAGTATGAGGCCTGTCACCATATTGGCTAAGGTCTTTTTGTAAAGACATTCTTTCTCTGTTGGTCTACAGATTTTTAGAGGCTGGCAAAACTTGCCTTTTAGCTTGTTCCTATATTTAATGTTTTCATTGTTTACATCCTCTGCAAAAATCATTGGTATGTGGAAAGCATCTTGGCCCCATTTTTTTAAATGTGTCTACAGTCTAACCTGAGCCCTATTGCTTTCACATCATGCATAATATATGTTCTGGGAATGCTGTCCTGGATCACCTGACCAGGCAAGTATGTCTTTTAGGACTGTCTGCAG
The DNA here is from genome assembly GCA_023101725.1 of Atherinomorus stipes. Lineage (NCBI taxonomy): Eukaryota > Metazoa > Chordata > Actinopteri > Atheriniformes > Atherinidae > Atherinomorus > Atherinomorus stipes. The sequence continues at coordinate 52,278 of JALJCO010001322.1, forward strand.
TTTGTATACAGAAGGGGTGTTGGTGTTATGATGCTATAACTTTCAAGGCTTCAACATATTTAAAGTGTGAAAGAGGCATTATGGAACTTTTTCCGATTTTTCGCAGTAATGGGCCTTTCGACAGCTAATTCGGCTTCCATTTTGTATTTTATATTGTGAGCTCTCCAGCCAATAAAGGACAGTCTTATTTTGTGTTCTGTCTTATCTCTTTGTCCCTTTTATATCTTTTTCATCTCTTGCACCAATAATGTTTTCCTGCATCTCTTTGCTGAATCATTGACATTGTGCATTCAAAATAGCATGCATGTTGATATCCACTTCCCAGTAAGTCTGTCCTTATGCAAAACTTATCAATGTCAAACAGCTGAACACATGGAAAAGTTGTGAAATACAGTTTCTCAGCCTGGGACAGTTTTAGAAATGTGCATAATAAATTTTAGTTTGCCACTGAAGAAGTCAGGAACGTACAGTTTTAAGGTTATGGATTGTCTTTGATAAAAACAGCCGACTCTATTAGGATCATGTTTTTTTTCTAATTTTTTTTTTTTTTTTCTATGTTTTTAACAGTAAACAGTTATGTATGGCTGGTAAATCCAATCTAAACTGAATAACATAACCATTTGCTGTATTTTAGACGACCTTTTGGTGTCATCTCAGTTCGTCAGGCTGGGGAGCAAACTATCTGATCTTACTAATAGATGAGTTCCACTGGGCACGGTTGTTTCTTTTTTGGAAAGATTTATTTTGTAATTCTATATATTCATTTAAATGGCTGACTACAGGCAGTTGGCTATCTTGTCAGACGGAAAAAAATTCTGACAATACTGTTTAAGCGGGTTTACCAAACTAGGATATTGTCCTTAGACTAGAATCAACAAGTTAATCAAGAGAGCTGGGTCTGTCATTGGATTCACACCAGACTCACTGGTGGAATGTTCTGAAGAAAATAACATCAGAATGATCAATGGAGTTTGGAATCATTAACCCATGTAAAGTCATACTCAAGATAGAAATGAGAAGATGTAATCACAGGCTGACTCAGCGTCTGTAGAAATTCTTCAAGACAATATAAAATGAGGTTCAGCAGTGCGTGTGGCCTCCACGCACCCGTATTCACTCCCTACAACATCTGGGTATGCTACTGATAAGACCATGGATGTCCTTCTGAGGGATCTCCTCTTAAAGGTATATGCCACCTCTGGGTGAAATTGAGCCTCCCCCCACCGTCCCCTGAGTTTGACAAGTGGGCAGAAGCGTTTTCTAACTGACCCAGTCATTTTCTGAATCTGGCAGCACTGACTTTAGCTTAGATTAGCATAGTTGCTGTAATCTGGCAGATCCAACTTGCACCACTTGGCGAACGTGAACTAATTAACTCGAGATCTGTGACCCGCACATTCTGATAGAGCACAACTATAGCAATCCACGCGCAGCGCGTATAGTTGCAGAGGCAGTACGCATACGCAGCATCTGGTGGCAACCCTGTTTACGCAAGTTGGGGATGCTGCGCATGCATTCCACCTTTGCTACTATCTGCGGTGCTTCCCATGTGTTTGCTTAGTCAGTCCTTTGATGTGAAATCGGCTTCTCATTTGTACTCTATCACAATGTGCAGGTCACGAAACGTAATTGGAAAAAATCTCGAGTCCTGGTCGTCCTTGACCAAATGAGCAGGTAGCAGTTCTCATGTTGTCCTCCTACAGCCCCCTCCTGTCTCCTGGTATACTGGCCTGTCCCCTGGTTTCTCCCCTTTGCTCTCCACACTGTGCTTGAAGACACAGCAAACCTTTTTACCAAAGTGGACATTGTTGTGCCATCTTGGATGAGCTGCACTACCTGAGCAACTTCTGTGAGTTGCACACACGGCTCATGTTACATCTAATGGCGAGGGCACTGGCAAAATGCAAGCGTGAGCAAAAATAATCCAGAAGGGTTGAAGATGGGGAAATGGTCTGTGGCCACCACCTGCGGGACCATTCCTTTATAGGGGTTGGCTTTTATGTCGCCTTTCATTTCCACCTGTTGTCTGTTCCATTTCTACAAGAGCAGGTTTAACTGATTCACAATTACTTCCTAACGGGACAGACTGATATTCCCACAGCTGTTAGTTATTTTAACTCCACTGTTGTGTCTAACTCGTTTTAAGCTATGTCTCCTTGGCTTTTAATCATGCTTCCTCTAGCTTTTTTTAAATTAATGTTTTTCTACTTAATTGCAGAATTTTTTTGGCATATTTAAGGACAAAAGCACAGCCATTATTTTAGGGGGGGATGCACTTGTAATGAAAATGTGCAACTTGGCTTGTTTTTGCTGTTTGTGCTGCCATCACTTTAAAGATACTAAGATTTACACAGTTCATTAAAAGGTCAACCTGCCCCCCTTGCCTCATATTACCTAAATCTAAAAAAAAAAAACGTATCAATGGTTTGTGTTGTGAAAATTTTGGGTTGCTGCTGTTGTAAGATTTTGATGAAAGTTCTAAAGTCAAGAACTCAATCAGTCACTCCCATGTTAGCCACACCTAGCATATTTGCTATCAGTGGTAGCACTTTTTGAAAGTAAAAATAAAATGTTTTGATGGTAAACTTGTAATATTTCCCTGGGAAAACTTTTTTTTAAAATTATTTTTAAATTTAATTTTTTTTATTTTCAATCTCGGTTGAATTTTTAAAAAGTTCAAGTGAGGCTAAAGGCATGTAGAGATAGTTAAGGGTCCTCTCACTGTGGGCATGGCCTCGTGGGTTTTCTCAAACAAACTAGATTTGAACGATTTGGATTCTCGCTGCTGGGGTCAGACAACTCCACACGGTCTTGTGGTTGTTTTCTGAAACATTTGGAGCACAAAACCGTCACCAAGTCGGGATGCAACTAAACACAAAAGAAAGCACCCACATGACTCCAGGCCTTTCCAGGCCTTTCACCAACCCCCACCCCACCCTTTGCGTCTAACCATTCTGAACTTTGCTATTGAGCAGCCGACCTCTTCGTCACATGGCACATAAAATATGGATCTAATTTGTCTTTTTTTTTTTAATTAATATTTTTCTGCCTTTTCTGGTAGAAATCTTTCATATTTTGCAATTGTACCGTTTCTCTTGGCCAAATTGTCTGAGCCGGTGACATAATATCCCAAGTGGGATTAATGAAGTGTTGAATTAACAATGTATTCCATAGGTTGTAAATGAGAGGACTGGGTGGTCAGAAACAGAGGGATTAGAAATTGAAAGATGAAAATGTCAGAGAAATGGACTGACCAAATCACTGCCATGTGCATATTTGGCATATCAAACCCATTGAAATATGTAATTTAAGTATTTGTGGTAGAACATAATTTTTTGCCTCATCAAATTTAAATGTAAGATAATTATAACGGATTGTAGAGTTGATCATGTCTATTATTTCCATGCATATAGGTGGAATTATTATACTGAAGCTCAGCCAAAGTGTGGTTGCAGAAAACAATCTGGAGTTGCAACAAATTATTAATCAAATCTAAAATATGGATTCCATTTAGAGTCACTGATAGAACAAGAATGCAAGAATGAGCTCTGTGCCTCATTAAGTACTGGGATTTTTTCTCTCCTTCTAACAGTTACACCAAAATGAAGTCTAACTTTAGAAACTCAAATTAAGGGCTTACTAAGCAACTCCAGCCCCCAAAATCCATTACTTCAGTTATTCTGCTGAAATTAATCCTTCTTGTCATTGTGGTTTGAGATTATAATGTAAATTTTAAATTGGAATGATTTAAAAAATGGTGCACTCATCTGAAGAAATAAGGTGTCCCAATTAGTTTCCTGGATCCCTTTTTTCTGGATCAGCAGGTTGTATTTTGACAGCAGAAAGATTCACTGTCATAAATGCAGGTTTGTGGAACAGATAATCTGAATCCTTGATCAAAGCAAGTTTTTCCCATCTTTCCTTCATTCACTGTTCTGATTCTGTCCTGCTCTTTGCTCTTCATCACTCCTTTATGTGGTGAAGATGAGTAGGAGACAGAGGAGTTGCCGCGGAAACTGCTCTGGCTCTATTGAAGTCCTTTTTTTTCAGAACCATCAGTGAACTGAAATCAATGTGAAGCCCGGTTGATCTTCCAGCTTTCAGTCTGACCTTTTCATAAGTTTCCTCCACCTGCAATGCCTGCAGGATGTTAAAATAAGGCAAGGGGATAACTTTCATGATGAGATTTAAAGAACGCCAGAAAGGAAAAAAGCTGGCATGTTTCAGTCAATCCTTAAACTTTTGCTCTTCCCACTGAACCGAGTACAAGGTCATTTACCTTGCCAATATTTAAAAGGGTATCAGACTTTAGGCTAACCAAGGATATCTACTTTTGGCTAGAGACTTGGATAACCATCAGTACTGTGTTTTAACTAAGCATCTTTATGAAATAAGCAGGTATCATTTCATACCTCAGTATGAGTAAGGCTGAAGGATAACCCTGAATGAAGACATAAAACATACAGTACTGCAGGGAAAAAAGCCCACACAGGGAACTTTAGAGGGGCTACTGATTAAATTTAAGATTTACTCTCACATGCCTTATTTTTAAACATAATGTACCACAGAATCGACATCGATGTAACACATTTAATAGGGGTTGAGAAAATGAACTAATGATGCAACTGAAAAACAAACAAAAACAGCCTATGGATCCAAACCAGTGAAGAAGATATAGATAGATGTACTTTGTTTCCATAACGGAAATGGCTTGCAACAGCACCCATGAGAAGAAGCATGAATAAAATAAAAACAGATTAAATAATATTATGCAGGAACACTATGTACAAATTATGGTACAATGATATAAAAAGTATGGTAAATGAAGGTGGTAATGTATTTGACTATTAATAACCTGTACATAGAGAGGAATAGATTTATGGATGAAAATAGTGAACTTAGCATTGGTGTGCTATGATCACTCCCACATGGAAAAGTTATTGTAAAACATCATTGTCAAAGGAAAGGGAAGAATTAAATCATTGCTGAACCTTGATGACGGCATCCTGACATGCCAGCCTGACTTACACCGTATATATGAGATACACAGCGATTCACTGGGATCCTTACATTGGAAACTGATTTCCAATTCAAAACAAGAGGCAGGACTAACAGGGACAAATTGAACCAAAGAGAACCAATCAGAGAAACACGGAAGTCGGAAGCTCCAACACATCTGATTCAAAGTAATAAGTAACTGAGAAGACCTTGTTGAATCCATTTCATTGGATTGGAATCAGGTGTGTTGAAGCAGAGATACATTGAAAACCTGCAGGACTGCATTCCTTAAGGACCAGGGTTCCCCACTACTGATCTAGACCAGGGATGTCCAAAGTCAGTCCTTGGGGGCCGCTGTTCTGCAGGTTTTCCCTGCTCCAACATACCTGACTCAAATTAAATTAATCCAACAGCCTATGAACTTTAACTTGCACAATGACTTATTAATTTGAGTGAGGTAAACCTGCAGCATTGTGGCCCTCAAGGACCAGAGCTGTACACCCCTGATCTAGACCCTTTAAACTTAGAAGCATACACATCAAATCTGTGGAACAGGACTCAAATTCAGTCTAAACCAATCATAGGGCTTGGGAACGTGATGAAACAGCGTAAGCCCCGCGGGGAGTCGACATGAGGATTCTCCATTTTTGGAGGCATTGCTAGAAGTCGGGCTACGTACACAACATGGGTAGAACTTGCTGCTTACATGCTGGCATTCCGACATACTGTCATTTCAACATTCCAACATCCCAAAATCCTGCTATTCTGGCACACAAATGTCCCACCATTCTGACGAAGCTTTGGGAAACTGGTGTTAATAAGAGTCTCTGACTCTACGCTGTCCGGTGCTGAACTGCAAACGATGAAGTGAGCCTCATTAGGAGTTTAGCTTCTGCAAATGAATAAATATTTGCTGGCACAACACAATTTGGTAAAATGCCAAGGAATGAAATACAGTTTTCCCTCCAAAACCAAATATGAAACTGCAGAGCGCTTGCATATAAACAGACGAGAGGATACCCGACAGATACAATGATGGCAAATAGTTAGATTACTTATCTAAAATATATATTAAAAAACATTTTTAAAAAATTTAAAAGCTAAAAGATTTAGATATAATTAACAGAACTGTGGGCAATCTTCTCCTATTGCTTTTTAAATTGTGCCGAGAGCGAGCACGCTGGTGATTTCTTTAATTGTGTGTTCTGATTAATTTCCAAATTAAAGTTTTAGCCTCTGAAATCAAATTTTTAAACAGTTCTGATGGAGCTCATTGTTTATCTGGATGATGCAGCTTCATTCCGAACCATTTCACGAAATCTGGACAAAACGCGATGTATGGAGATAATTTTTTTTTAAAAATCAATGTAATGCCGGCATCCGTAAATGCGCACAATGATGTGCCCTCCCCTGCTGTACAGCATGGAGACTGGACATTTTTCCCACGTTTTTGCTGGAGTTAGTCAGTGACTTCAGGTGTCACCTGCAGCACTGTCATTGATATCTGTAACCGCAGTTATTAATGTTGCATTATGATTCCAGCGCGCACGAAGACGCACGGCTCTGTGGCGAACTCTGCTCCAGCTGCGGTGACAGGTGACAGACGCTGTTTTTCCTGCTGGCAGTCGGTGATCCTGAGATCAAGGCATGAATCAAACATGTTTTAGACCAGCTGGAGTTACATAACACGTGGAGGCAGATTATAGTCTTTGATGCTAAAAATCTGATTGCCGGAGGAGGCTTTTAAAGGAATTACTGGAATGGTGGGATGTCATTCTGACCATAGGATGAAAAAAATGCCAGACTGATGGGATGTTTAGTACAAATTTTTAGGTGTTGCCATTTTGACAGTTGGGGACCCATGTCAGAGTGGAGGAATGTCAGAATGGCATTACCTCCTGAACTTTTGCTGTGTTGTGGGTTGCAATGTTCCTGCACATGATCGATCTGGAAAAAACTGAAAACCGGACGTCTTGTTTTTTTTTTTTGTTTGTTTTTCCATTTCCAGCATGAAAACAAAATCAAGGGAGTCTTGTGTCAGAAGTAACCCCGAGGAGGCAGATGGTATGGATAGCAGCTGCAAGACGCACTGACATACATTTTGCTAACATCCCATCTTACCTCGTGTGCTCGAGGCATTTTCATTTCGGTTAAGTGCAAATATGTGTCATAATTGGATGATTAACCTTCCTACTTTCTCCCATTTTTCATAGAAATTACCTGTACAGCTCCCTTTTATTTTGTAACATAGCCTCTGTTTTTGTACTGCGGTTAGCATGCTAACAGGCTACAAGGGAAGCTCATTCAGACATATGAATGAATGGGACTCTGGAAAAGTACTTCGCTGAGCCACTCAGATGCTTACCAATGACCATGTTGTCTGAGCTCATCGGTTTGCAGGCTTCCACAACTTTGACCCAGCCTTTCGTAAACTTGTAATTCTGAAACTGAGATGAAGTGTAGGCACTCACGCCACAGACCAAGTATGTGAAAATGTCAGGGAGGAAGCAGAAGATCAGGGTCACGGGTCCACTCTGTAGCCAGCATTTCATATGGATCCTTATATCCGATTAACGCAATCTTCTCCACATAGCGTCTCCTTGCCTCGGGAAGAAGTTTATCTTGGTACTGGTCTTTTCTTTCTATTTGAACTTTTAGCATCCTGCTGTTTTTCTTGTTCTAAGTCGGTCCCTCCAGCTGGCCCCAAAAAATGGCAGCGGCATATTGTGTACCTCCCACAATGCATTGCACTATGATGTCGGTCCCCAAGCCGTATAAGCCGCAGACCAAATGTTTTCTGTCACAAGCAGTCCAACCACTACATATACACTGCAGTAAGGACTATGCATATATATATATATATATATATATATATATATATATATATATATATATATATATATATATATATATATATGTGAAAAGCACCACGGTAGTTTCTTATGCTACATGTCATTAAATAAATGGGGTCTTTTGGCCAGAAGGAATAACATATGCCTTGCAGCCTGTGCAATGGAGTCCCCTCTTATATGAATTTCTCAAACATTACCAATCTACTCACATACTCACGCCGGATACAAGACTAATTTATTTTGTGAGTCAGTCACGAAGCAGTCAGCAAAGAGGACAAAACCAAGGCAAACATTGAAACCTGAAAAGCCTGCATGTGTTCCTTGGCTTTCTTGCTTTTTCCTTTTAAGCTGACTAGCAGATGTTTTTTTTTTGTTTGTTTTTTTTATCCCAAGCGGGAGTCCCATGCTCAAATGCAGTTGCCTTATTTGACATTATCAATATACCTCCATGTCATTGCATAATGTACAGTATTCAAGGCCAAGCATACATGCTGGTGTTTTGCTTATCATGGAAGCATTTGGATGCCACTATGTTTCCACTTGGTTTACATACTTTGGTTTATACTTATAAAATGGATTGTTTAAATTACTGTATTACTGTAATGTTAAAATTCCCACTACTTAAAGGGGACAACTCTGTGGCTATGATGTTTTTTAACTTATCCTGGTCTCGCATCTAGATACTGCAGACATGGATGTGTCTAAGTAGGTTTATTGATGCTAGAAAGGGTGAAACTGAAAAGGTAGACAATAGAATGACCAAATATTCAAGTTGAAAGTACTACACTAACTGTACACAAAAACTATACAATGATTAAAACAATGTAGAGAGTGGCGGAGCATTTAGACATTATCATGAAAACTCAGTATTGTTGGTAATTGAGATATTACAACTGCAGTTATTTAGCTCCTTGCCTTTAATTTGTGTACATAACAATTCAAATAAAACTTGTAATTTTGCAATCCTTTGTTTACACAGGTAGCCTCAATAAGATGCATTGTTTCATTTACAAGAGAGACATGTTAATCTAGCATGCATTTTGGACATCAACATTGGTCACGACTTGCAGATAAGGTCATATGTGGTTTGCTTGTAACTAATGTTACAATTTTACTGGGAGTGAATTGCCAACTTTTAAGGTAGGACAATATTTGTGGGTTTTTATTTTTTTCAGAAATGTTTTATCAAAGTAGAAATTTTATTAATGTTTTGAATCTGAACTAATTCACTTTTATCTGTGCATGTCATTAGAAGTAGAAAAAAAAATGTCTCAATTCTTCTACAAACAGGACTTTTTTTATGTACTGTTTTAATCCCCGAGGGGAAATTAGTGCTCTGCATTTTACTCATCTCTGTACAGTAGTACCAGTGAGCAGTGGGCTGCTACTTAAGGCGCCCAGGGAGTGGTTCGTGGGGGTTAAGGACCTTGCTCAGGGGTCCATAGTGGTTCCCCTGAATGTCGTAACAGGGACTCAAACCCGGGTCCTCCACGCCAAGGCCCGCAACAGGCTACCCACTCCTCCTGCTCATGTGCACGTATAATTAATTATATTACCCTTGACAGTTTGTCAAAATTAGTTGGAGAAAAGAACAACAACAAAAAACCCTCTAAAAACTTGGCCCTTTACTGCCTGCCTGTCACAGCCATTCCATTCCTTTGCTCATCTCCAGCATGTTTCTGTTCCTTTGTTACTTTGAACGAGCTTTGTTTCCATGCTTGGATCGTCGTATCACCCTTACAATAGAAAACCACTTTGCTTTGAGGTTATAGCCTGTGAGTCTGGCTTTGTCTGGTATGCTATGTGTATTGTGTATTTCATTCATAAAACAAAAACAAACTGAACAATTTCTGGACCAGCTTCCATTGTAGGTCCATAGGAAAAGGGTGCGGTTATGGTGGAACTACGTGCATCACACAATGGGCTCTATGCACGACTCCACTACTTCCTGACCTTAAGGTAGCTCCTTTTTGTTTCCTGTCTTTCTTGACTGGATGAACTGATTAATCCAGGTGTGCTTGACCTCAGTATGTGGCCAGACACCTGGATTAATCAGTTTGTCCAGTAATAAGAAAGGAAGCAAAGGATCTACCTTAAGTTCAGGATGTAGTGGAGTCGTGCATAGAACTTATTCAGACAGAAAAACTTCACTGTCACACACGTAGTCTTTTCAGTGTCTTTTCACAATGTGCACTTTAATGTCAGTTAAACATACAGTTGTGCTTGAACGTTTACATACCCTCCTTTAAAGAAAAGGCTAATTTTTATATAGTAATTAAAATAACAAGAAACTGAAAAGTAATAACAAAAAATAAATAAATAAATAAAAAAAAAAAAGATCAGTTACTCGTGTAAGGTTTTTGTTGGGTACAGTGGTTACTGGACCCAATAAAGTTGCTTAAACTTGGAGCGCCATTGTCTTCATCCTCTCCTCCCCAACTCAAGAGCCAAGTACAAAGTTTTTTTCCTCTTTTCATCCATGTTCTTCACCAACTACAACTGTCTTTCATACGATGTGGCATACAATGTACGTATGAAGAACCAAAATCCAAGTAGAACAAAAAAAGCTGCTGAATGGCCTCCTTTGTTGTTGTCACGTCTGTTGTCCCACTGGTAAGTCGCTACGCTCGGGATTTGGTTTAACTGCTGTATTCAGTGGCAGATTGACTTGTAGTGGAAATGTACATCTGACTGGGTCAGACCATTCTTACAACAATAAATCGTAGAAACCCAGACCAAAGTGCTCAGTGGAAACAGGCTATTAGAAATGAACAAGTGTGTACTTTCTTCTTCAAGACCATATACATATATTGCCAAACGTATTTGCTCACCCATCCAAATTATGGGAATCATGTGTTACAATCACTTCCATGGCCACAGGTGTATAAAATGAAGCAGCTAGGCATGCAGACTGTTTTTGCAAAGGGGGGGGGGGGGAAAGGGGGAGGGGGGAGGGGGAAAAAAAAAAGGGGGGGGGAGGGGGAAAAAAAAAAGAGGGGGAAATAAGGGAAAAAAAAAAAAAAAAGAAAGAGAAAAAAAATCAAACAAAAAGAAAGAAAAAAAAAAAAAAAAAAAAAAAAGGAAGAAAGAAGAAAAAAAAAAGAAAAAAAAAAAAAAAAAAAAAAAAAAAAAGAGAAAAAAAAAAAAAAAAAAAAAAAAAAAAAAAAAAAGGAGAAAAAAAGAAAAAAAAAAAAAAAGGAGAAGAAAAAAAAAGAAAAAAAAAACAAAACAAAGAAAAAAAAAGAAAAGAGAAAAAAAAAAAAAAAAAAGAAAAAAAAAAAAAAAAAAAAAGAAAAAGAAAAAAAAAAAAAAAAAAAAAAAAAAAAAGGAAAAAAAGAAAAAAAAAAAAAAAAAAAAAAACCATTTATGAAAGAATGGGTCGCTCTCAGGAGCTTAGTGAATTCCAGCATGGAGCTGTGATATGATGCAACCTGTGCAACAAATCCAGACGAATCACACATCTCCATCTCGCAATCTGATGGAAGACTCTGGGTTTGGTGGTTGCCAGAACAAGAGGACTTGTCTAACTGCATTATTCCAAGAGTAAAGTTTGGTGGAGGGGGGATTATGGTGTGGGGTTGTTTTTCAGGAGCTGGGCTTGGCCCCTTAGTTCCAGTGAAAGGAACTCTGAATGCTTAAGCATATCAAGACATTTTGGACAATTCCATGCTCCCAACTTGGTGGGAACAGTTTGGAGCTGGCCCCTTCCTCTTCCAACATGACTGTGCACCAGTGCACAAATCAGATCCATAAAGACATGGATGGCAGAGTCTGGTGTGAAGGAACTGACTGGCCTGCACAGTCCTGACCTCAGCCTCATAAAACACCTTTGGGATGAATTAGAGCAGAGACTGAGAGCCAGGCCTTCTCGCCCAACATCAGTGTGACCTCACAAATGTGCTTCTGGAAGAATGGTCAAAAATGGCCATAAACACACTCCTAAACCTTGTGGACAGCCTTCCCAACAGAGGTTAAGCTTTTCTACCTGCAAAGGTGGACCAATGTCATATTGAACCTTATGGATTAGGAATGGGATGTCACTCAAGCTCATATGCAAGTCAAGGCAGGTGAGCGAATACTTTTGGCAGTTAAGTGTGTGCAGTACATAGCCCTTTGGCAAATACCATCTATTTAGGGGGATCTGCTTCATCTTCTACCACATCAGTATTCACTTGAAGTCGCATTGGACTCTTCACTTTCTGTGATCTAATAGTTGTCATCTTCATTTTGATCACTTGAATTCCTCATCAGATTCAAATGAGCCACTGAGAGAGCTAACTTTTAAATTGATCATTTAAGCTTGTCAAGTTGATCCCGTAGTGTGTATCAGTTCCCGTCTGCCATGCCAATGAATGTGAAACAGGAACACTTAAATTAAATTTCTCTTCTGATGCACAGATAACACAATCCTAACTCATTTTATTGCAGTACATCACACGTTTGTAATGTAGACCGTCCCTAATGCAGACATATTCTAATTGTTTTTGGGGACGGAGTTGTACTTATTTTCAGTGTTTTGTTATTTATTTCAATGATAAATAATTCCCTAGAAGGGCAGACGGTGTGAGGTCAGCAACTGCATCAAAAAGGAGCAGATGCTCAAGTAAGCCTCACTGCTCTTCCCTTTAGGCAAGCCATATAATTGGAGCTACATTCAAGCCTGCCTTCACACTGCATACAGAAACTGTCTTATACAGAAACACACATAAAACACACTCCCAAAACAAAACCACTAAAAAGTTTCTGTGGCAGATATCTTTCTGACTTGTCAGCTTCTCTTCTGTCTGTATAATGAACATTAGCAGACTTTTCTGCCACAAAAGCTTTAAGGATTGGAAACCCTTTGAGAACTGAGAGAAAATCAATCTTTATTTTTTCTTTGAGAAGATTCAAGCATCCTTTTTTTCTGTATTTTGAAGCCAAGCACAAAGGGTTTTAGTTGGAAACATCGGCTGACTTTGGACAACCGTGAGTAAATCATTGTGCTGTAAATGAGCCCCTGTGGAGAGTCTTTTTAATCAACGATGAGAGTTTCAAAAGATTTAAAAGTGTCTTGCGGTCATATAAATGATGAGGTCTTGTAATAAGTTTTAAGTGGGGAAATTCAGTAATTATTTAAGAAAATCTGAAATTTAAGTGTCCTACATTACTATTCCCAATTTTATAAGCCAACCTCTTATTCCTTAATTGCAAGGAAAATGGAAGAAATTTATTAATGTGTTAAAACAATATCTCCATTTCTGATGCACCTAGAATTAAACTTACAGTCGTCCTAAAATTATTCATACCCTCCAATTAAAGAGAGAAAAAATCAGCTGTGAGTGAAATAAGTTGAAAGAACAGACTATCCCGAAAGACATGTCTTGGCACCTGGTAAAGGAACGATATTCTGGGGTCCATCCATATCAGGGTCCATCCTGCCTCATTGCCACATAGGCCGCCGCCACAGGCAGCCACCCAGATGCAGACCAGGTCCACACTGCAGCTATTAGGCTGCAGTGCTGGACCCCGACAGGGACACGACCACGGCAACGGCCCCAACGCTAAAGCAGGCATAGGCCCTGACATGGAGGACCCCATGAGAAAAACACTGGAGGGATTAAAAATACCTAAAATAGAAAAAATAGAATAAAATAAAATAAGAATCAGACAACCTACAAGCCTAAAAAATAAGTCTAAATCATACACTTGGTTAAAGGAAGTCAGTAATCAAAACAGAATTATAAAAACCATAAACTAGTTAAAAAGATAAAAAAGTAAATAAATAAAAAGATGACAGGGTAAAAAAGACCAACTTATTAAAGGAATAGAACCTAATTATAAGCTAAACCAAAAAGGTAGGTCTTGAGCCTTTTCTTAAAAACATGGACAGTCTCTGCAGCCCTGTGGCCCTCAGGCAGGCTGTTCCAAAGGCGGGGTCCATAATGGCAAAATGACGCCTCACCATAGGTTTTGGTCCGAACCTTGGGAACAACTAGAAGGCCGGTACCTGAGGACCTCAGGGTCCATGAGGGCTCATACCTTAAAACCAGGTCAGATAAATACGAAGGCCCAAGACCATTAAGACATTTATAAACCACTAAAAGAACCTTACAATCAATCCTGAAACGCACGGGGAGCCAGTGCAGCGATTTTAAGACTGGTGTAATGTGCTCCTGTGTGTAATGTGTCTGACAGTTTTGTGTATTTGTTTTTTTTTTCTTATTAATACATCCAACCACAATTCAAAAGCAATATTTTTTTTCACTAAATTATACTTTTGTTAATTTTTATTTGTGTTTAGTTTCTTTAGTTTCTTATCATTTGAATTACTGTACTATTGTGAATTTAGCATTTTCCTTATTTAGAGGGTATAGATAATTTTGAGGATAACAGTATTGCAGTAAAAAACACACAAACACCTACATTTTATTAAAACAAATATTGCAACAAAGTTTTTACGCTTTCACAACAAGGTTTTTAAGATGTGTCGACGTAGACGTATATCTCAAAAGTGTAACGAAAACACTTTTTTTGGCGCTTTTACACACCATCGGACATGACATAGGAGGGCAAAAAGCAGGTTTTCCTTCTTAATTATGATGTTTATGATCATTTTCAGTACAAACACTGACTTTGTAATCAGAGTGATCAAGGAAGTTTTGCCAAATCACATGCTGATATGAAAAATCTGAAAATGACATGGTGCAAGTTCTTGATGCATTAGTAACGACAAACTACAGGTAAATGTTTTGTACCCACACATTTGTAACCGATGGCTGCAACTTACTTATCTCTTTCCCGTGCGTTAATTGTCCACGGCCACCATTTAATAATGCATGTCCACATGATGACATCTTGTGACCATGCTTCAGTGACGCGGCCACTGTTTTCTTTTTGTTTTGCAGATGTTATCAAAGGGCTGCATACATTCGGCCTTTGCCTCTGGATTATCATCTGCTGCTTTTGTCTCCTGACAAGGATGTTGTCAACAGCTTCATGATGCAAATGTTTTGTATTTCCATCCTCCTCAAACTGGAGACTCACTTTGAATGGGAAGGGGGATGATTTGATTTATGTGAAAGCAAATGTTGCAAACCCCAACTTGCGCACCAAATCTAGTAAGCTGTTTGGAGTGAATATGACTTTAGTAGCATTTTAAAATGATTGACTCATAGGTTAATACTTGCTGTAAATCTGTAAACAGTAAATATATTTATACCCTCCCATTAAAGATGGGAAAATGCGTTGAAACTGACAAAGGTAATAATGACTACAATTCTATGAAAACAATAGCACTGATTCTGACTTGTGGTTCAACAGAAATATTGAAAAGAAAAACAAAAAATAAAACAGGTGTGCTTTGGTTCCTATATTAAAATTTTGTTGAGCAACACTTTGAGACAATCGCTGCAATCTCGCATTTCCTGTAAAGTTCAATAAGACCTTTGGACCTGGTGACAGGTGTTTTAGCCCACTGCTCAAGAAAAGTGTTTCAAATTTGGGATATTATTATTATTGATTATTATTATTTATTTATTTATTTATTTATTTATTTATTTATTTATTTATTTATTTATTTATTTATTTATTTATTATATTTATTTATTATTATTATTATTATTATTATCAAGCAATATGAACAATATTTTATTTCACTTATAGTTTAGACCATTTTTATTTGTTATTATTTTTTTTAGTTTCTTGTTATTTGAAGAATCATGGTGAATTTAGCTTTTTCTTTTATGAGATGGTATTAATAAATTTATGGACGACTGCTATATTTATATATTTTTTTTCAATCCTCTAAAAAATGATCAAGAGTGGGGAAAAAAACTGTCCTTGAGACCATTTTAAAAACTCACAAGAAAGTCTGGCTCCTTGGAAGTATAACAAAGAAAAGATGAGTATTCTGGACTTTTGTACATTGCTGTATTGAACCTGCGTTAAAGATTTTATAAGTGGAATTTTCCAAATTTAACCGCATAATCACAAGTTCCTTCTTTGTCTATGGGACTGCAGGCCGACCGGCAGCACCAATATTGACTTATGAGTCTGTCATCCTGAAACCAACCTGCCTCCACATTTGCAATCCCGTAATTAAATCACAGAGGCACACTTTAGATTTTTAAAGTCAGACTCCAAATGATGTCTTATTAGGAAGCCGTCTAGCTTCAAGCATCCGGCGTGAGTGGAATGTTTGTCATATCGTAGACCCACATATTCCACCTAAAAGCCAAGTTGGGTCAAGGGACTGATATTTAAAGGCAGGAAGACTTTTGAGACAGAAAAAGAAAGATATTTAGCACTGCAAACGTGTTTTTGTTGCACTGTGTTTTTAGATTCACTTGTCAAAGGATCTGTGGTATGCAGCATTGCCGAGACTTGCTTTCTTCTTTTTGTTTTGCCCCCTTCGGCAAAGATGATCACTTTAACATCTATCCACAAAGAATAAAAAGCTACAAGAGTGGGTTAAAAAAAGAAAAGGAATAAACAATTCAGCATCAAACGACCTACAAAGTAATTGCCTTTTAGAGAATTTGACACCCTGCATATTTACAAGTAACTGTGATCATCAGAACAGTAAACATTTACTGAAGATATTAAAAGTTTTTTTTTTCTTTCTGTTTTTAGTTGAGTCTGTGCTTATATTGTCATTTTGGATACAATCAGTGGCAGCCAAACATTTCTTTTAAAGTCTAGTTTTCCTCCAAGGTTGGAAGAGCAAGAGAACAAACAGCTGTAAAAGAATATGACAGGCCAGATACAAGCTATGAGACACACAGCCCCCGCATCCGGCTCCACTGTCCCCAGGAGAATATTGTCTATTCTTTCAGAAAAAGAACTGAATGATACCTGACAATCATACTGGGTGGCTGTCAGCTCTTGTAAGGTCACAGCATGGGTGCAGAACTAAGAGAAGAGTCACCCCATGGATATACAAAATCTTTGGCTAAATCCCCCAAAAGAGCCTTTCTGCTCCTTGATGGTAACTGGATTCCCCCCCGTTACAGCTAATCCCATCCTCTGGCCTGAAAGAATAATTAGGAAAGCCAAAATAACATAGAGAGGCAGCCAAAACTAAAATGCTGCCTAAAGTCCATTAAAAGCTCTCCAACAAGCCAAAGAAATGGGGTAATTCTGAAATGACCCAGCCAACATTATCATTTAGGGCCCTTAAAGGTTCACCCTAAAAACAGATCGGTCAAATAAAACCAGTCTGGTTGGTAGTTATGTGTCTGAACAATCTTTTGGTTGTTTTAATCAAAATATTGGTGAGATTAACAAATGCAGGTTAGATTAAACAATATTTTGGTGACCAATTGGCCATTTTGACCAAAATATTGGTTAATCTAACCAATCTTTTTAGTTGGACACATAACTGCCAACCAGATTTGTCAAAATCAACCAATCTATTCTTAAAATGTTGGAACTGTGCATCTTTAATGGGAGGGTATGTAAACTTTTGCACCCCACTATAGCTCTACAGTAGCGCTCAAAAGTTAGGAATCAATAACTTTTGTGTAGAAGCATCAAGTAAATACCAAATATTTCTGAGATTCAATCTGAAGTCACTTTTTTTCCCAATTGTTGGTGTGTGGTTTAAGTTTACATTCATAGCACATTACAGCTGGCTGAATAAAAAGTGAACGTAGTCTATCTCCATCCTCAGAGTGGGCGATTGAGGTTATAACCTGGACCTCCACTTCAGCTGGTGGAGGAGGGATCTTTTGGTGAACAAAGCTGTTAGATTGCAGTCTTGCTGAAGCATTGGCCTCATCGTATCAGTGTCCTGGAGCAGTGCAGGCCAGAAGATTTGCTGGTTAGATACTGTAGCACTGAAATTCCTGATCAAAACAGGACAAAAAAAAGGCAAAAACCAAGTTTAAAACCGAGTTGATGCACAGATTACCGTAATGATTTTAGTGACTATCCCAATTGATATTTAAAGATTATGATTTTAGTGAACAAATATGTGAGTCGGAGAGTGAACTGCTAAGCTTCAGTCGTGAGATCTCCCCGTCTTCTCTTTGGACTTGTTCTGGAGTGCAGCGGCAGCAGCAGACAGTGACGGATTGAGGCTGTGACCCAGTGATGGACTTTCATTGCGGCTGTCCAGGGGGGTCTGCCACTGAAGCAAAGCGATTTGATTTCAGTCCCGTTCGGGATCAAGTCACCCTGTGTTGGCTCCTCGGATGGCAGAAAATGTTCATTGCATTCAATGCAGCATGCCTGATTCTACAAGAGACACAACTTCTCATTTGACAGCTCAATTTTGCCAAAACAACATTCAGAATCCAAAACAAAAATGTACAGCAGTTGGGAAGGCAAACCTCTCTAAGCCACGTCTGCTTTGATTCCTCCATGTCTCTCAGTTACCTGCTAAGATGTTTGAATTTGTGAAAGCAGTTTACTGTGTGAGAAATATGAAGACATCCTCAAGCGCAGGATGAGTCAAATTACAAGAAATGAGTTCCCAGGAAATGAAAAACACTGAAAGGCAACAGAATATCTGGAGAAACAACATGTTTATGATTTTTGACAGTTGCTGGTGCATAGGTCGCATGCAGTGCCAAAAAATATTCCTAACATTTGAACTTTTTCACATTTTATGCTCTTACAACCACAAACTTTGTGATGTATTTCACAGACCAATACTGTGGATACAGATACTTGATCTTATAGTGGATACTGTAATTTGTAAAACACACCAGGGCAGAGGGGAAACGGCTTTTGTTCATTTCTGTTCTTTGCGTGATCAGGTAAACAGAAGAGGTGAATAAAGCACTTTATGACAAACTTTCCAGGCAGTTTTTGCTGTTTGTGGCAACAGTCCGAAAAAATGAGTTAATTTATCACCAGATCACATCCATTGTGCCACAAGGTTTATTTTGTCTACTCAAATTAAAAGGAAAAGGGCTTCTTTTGTTCAGACAAAGAGTTTAGTTTTAAAGCTATAATTATTTTGACATTTTTTGACTTAATCCTCAGGCTTCATAAATGTCATCAGACGCGAGTTTTGATGTGTCTTTGTCAGCTGATGGTATCCTGAAGGCGTGACCGGCCCGGCAATCTGACATATGTCTGCCAGGCTGGCCCCACTCCCTGGCAGGGAGAATGGGTAGGGAATGAGAGGGTTGCATGTATGGGACAGCCTGAAAGTCCCCCAATATGTCCTTGGCTCGCCTCTTTAATTCAGCATCAGATCACTTGTAGATGAACATCACAGACTCTGATGCGCACCAAAGAAGCGGAATCTGGTCAGTCAGAAAGCCGGGGGTCTTGGTTTACTTGCAAACAAACTATCGGACTATTCAGTGCATAGACATCCAACGCACCTAATGGAAATGACGTTTGTCGACCGTAATAAAGCAGAAGAAGAAGAAGTAGCAGGAAGTGGGGTAGATTACTGTTAGGGTCAGAGGGAAAACTAAGCAAACAGCACATGTTCAAAAAAGCCGAGGTCAAAACAACAACAAAAAACAACTGGGAAATGTGGAGACAGAGATGGAGTAGTCTAATAAGAAGATGCAGGAAGATTTCCAATTTAATCACGGAGTCCGGTTTTCTTCTTCTTCCTACTTTTTGATCATTGTTCAGTGGTTGAATGGGGAGCGTCGCCCCTCGCGAGCAACCCAACTAACTGAATCCCCAATCCTACTGAGTTTAGCAAACTATTGTTACTAATATACATTTGTGATAACATGCTATTTTCAAGAAACTTTACAACCAGTAAAGATGGTAATGACTGGACTTTTTGGGCATTAGTTCCACTGGTTTAATTTCTGATGCAGAGATCATTTTGGGTTGTAGAGAGTTTTAAAAATTGCCATAGCGCCTCTTTATAGGCTCACAATGAAGCTTTGTTATTGTTGAATAGTATTTGCACAGTAATGCAGGAATAAGCTAAGGCTCTAGCTAATAGGCAATCAAACATGGAAAAAAAGTCAGTCATTTTCTGTACCGCTTATCCAGTTCAGGGTCGAAGGGGTTGCTGGAGCCTATCCCAGCTGTTCCCAGGCAAAATACCCGGAGAGAACCCACGTATTTACGGGGAGAACATGCAAACTCCACACAGGAAGGCCACTGTTGGAATTGTTCAAACCCCCTCCCCAGCCAGGAATACAACTAGGGACCTTGTTGCTTTGAGGCTGTGGTGCTAACTACCACACCACCATGCATCCCTGAAAAAAAAAAAAAAAAAAGTATTTTTCTATAATGTTACAAATGAATTAATGTGCAATAAACGGAGAAATATATGATTACAAGCTATTGTCTTTAATTGGTACCCTCCCTCACCTTCTCCGATTGCATGTGAATCACACACAAGCATATCCTCATAAGAGTTCAGCTACAGGGTGGAAACATAAAGCACTTTTATGTGAACATTCGAGTGGAAGTTTGATGGCCCTCATTTTATTAATTGTGGTTGCCGTGTTACTCTGTCTGCCATATCTGACCTTTCTGCGATCATAATTGACGGTGCAGTGACACGCAAACTAACAGACAAATATGGCCGCTGCAGGATGAATTAAAAACATTGGCCAGTGTGCGAGGGGAGAAAGAATGAAACTGGGTTCGGCACTTCAGGCACACACCATGCCCCTTACCAATCCATTTAACAATTCACCAAGGCCTACACTCACATTTCATCTACAGACAAAATGTTTGGTCTCCAAAAGGCTTTTGGAGAGATTACATATCTTTCCTTTCATAAAGATGCCATTAGTGTCTGGGGAGTAATGGGAGTCACTAATTTGATAGTCTGACCTTAAGCTATTCATCATCTCTGAGGGAGGAGAAGAACAGATGATGCGGGAGATCACATTATAATTTGGCTACAGGATCCAGTAGTCTAATGACAGCATTAACTCAAGCAGCTGCAAAGAAAATGTTTGGAGATGAGGGGAACAAAAGGGAGGCAAAGTGAGTCTGAGTGTGGCAGGCAAATCAGCCCGATAGTCCAACTTCTCAGCAGGGAGCAAATATAATATTCACGCAGTTCCATAAACATAGAGACGTCCTTGTCATTGTTTCTGCTTGGCCCTCAAGCAGCTCTTAAAAGTCACAGTAAAAAATGATAATTGTTTCTCCAGAGGATGGGCTGAGGGTAGCAAAGCTGAATTATTCTTTTTTTTCCCCCTTCTTCTTATGCGGCTGTATACATCAAGGTTGTTCCATTTAAATTAAAAACAGCAGAAGTCAGAGGGAAAGGATTTAAGTGGGGAATAATGTTAACACGAAGGTAAATTGTTAGCACAGGTGCTCTCAAAGAGAGGTCAGGCAGATGAAGTGGTTGCAAATCTGGACACGCGTTTCAGCAAATAAATGAATAATTGAGGGCAGTTATCTAATTCCTTCTCTTTTAGATCCCCTGGACATTTTTTTTTTTGTTGTATTAAGGCTGAAACCGAGCCAACATGCAAATGAGTGGACTGAGGCACTAGGTGGTAGATGTGAGCTTTGGTCAAGCTTTTAGACAAAGGAAAGTCAATCGTTAGCGTTCAGAGGACCCTCTGGGTTTTTAGAGAACACTCATATTAATATGTTTTGATAGTGGGCATCCCTTTTCTCAACAAATACCCATCCCATCCGTTTTAAACTTTGTTGTTGTATAAATGAGGATGCAAGGACATGCACTGTAGAATTTAAAGTCTTGTGGAAACACTGTTCTCATGGTGTGGCTGTGATATTTTCTAATCACTTTGAAAAACTTCTTACACAGTACAAACTGTGTCATAAGCTATGCAGTTAGGGTAGTGCTTTAGCAGTCTTCTTCTGAGTTGACTCAAATTAACAGTATTTACAATGTGGAGGAGAGATGTTATTGAACTCAAAAATACACTTCTCACAAAAAGATATTTGGCTTTTTGTATGATGTCAGAATAAACCTAAAATCTACTATGAATTCGACTTTCTCTAAACGTTTAATACACATGTACATTGTTCAATGGTTAAACATTCATTGCACATCATGCTGTTCTCCAAAAAGATGACTAACCACAAAACAATACAGAAGTCGTGTCTAAACCATGATTTGACCTCTATATGTTCTAGTTTAATGATATCTTGTTACAAAACAGCCCTTTTTATCATCCTGTTTAGATTTAGATGTTATCAGATCAAGACGCCTCTGAACACATGACAAGTTATTGAGACATTGTCATATTTTTGTTGTGGTATACCCTCTATTGTTTTTAACTTTTTGTTCAACAAAATGTTTAAAATGGAGGATTACATCATAATTCCGGTTAAACGTCCAGCATTCATGATATAATGTCAATAAGGTGATTACATTTGACATTTTCCTTCAATTTTAAACGAAAGTTTATTATCCCTAACTTTTAGTGAGTCGTGTATTTAATAAGAAACTAAATCATGGTTTCTTAGTACATAAATGCTTTCACTTGGCACATGTCCTCTGAGCTGCTTTAAAAACAAAAGCGTGGATGATTTACTTTCCTACCCTCACCTATTGGCACAAACTGTAGGTAACTGTGGACACTAGTGCCGGAATGAGTTTCTTCCCCAGGGTGTCTGAGCTTTCCCTGAGAGATAGGGTGAGAAACTCGGTCATCTGGGACGACCTCATAGTAGAGCTGCTGCTCCTCCACATTGAGGGGATTCAGATGACATTATTCGGTCATCTGGTTAGGATGCCTCCTGGATGCCTCCCTGGTAAGGTGTTCTGGGCATATACCCCTGGGAGAAGGCCCCAGGGAAGACCAGGACCCACTGGATTATGTCTCCTGGCCAGCCTTGGGATTCCAGCAGGCTGGGTTTTGCTTCCATTTCTCTGATGTCATACTATAATACACAAAGGCATCAAGACTGAGTGTTTTTTTCAAGATTGTTAGCAGCATTTTTGGCAAATACTGTTAATGTAGTAAATGTCTTAAGCCACATACACGAATGTTAAATGGAGACGTTTAACTCCCTCCTTTATCTGCATCCATAGATAAATAAACCTTTATTGTCCCCTTTGGGAAATTCTTGTTCACATAGACTGTCAGGACATCCACATGTAGACAAAAAGCCAGTATAGACAAACTAACACAAGACAACACCTAGCAGATGGTGCTGTTCATACTGTAAAATTGTTTATGAATTGTTTAAGGCTTGATGTAAGCAAAATACTGACCATCCATTTGCAAATGCTGAGCATGTGCTAGAGTTGTAGTCAAGACCGCCTAAACCGAGACCAAGACACTACCAAGAACAGTGTCAAGACCAAGACAGACCAAAACAAAACCAAGATCAGCTTAAGACTGATACTAAGACAAAAAAAAGAAAGTTTTTTACCACTTTGCATGAGTTGTAGAACCTACAGCACCATACTGGGTTTAGCTGCTTAGTATAAATATGAGATTGTATTATTTGGTACTTAAAGGTTGAATATGGAACATTTTTTATTAAAAGCTATATTTTTCAAAAACAATACCTCCACAGGTCGTTTGGGGGTGTACAGAATGAAAGTACAACATTTCCCAGAAAAAAATATATTTAGCCTAAAAATAATTATAAAATAAATTTTTACGGGTTCGATAATGGCATTTTATTTACGTCTATAAGCCAATACACGCTGCCATTGCAGGTTGCCAAATACGATCTTTGTATGGAAACAATATTTCGGTCATAGTCAGGCTGGTACAGGGGAAAACCGTAGAGACGGCGAGTGAAGCAGCTGCTTCAGAGCCCTGGAGATATTGTTATCTGTTTCTGAGGAGGAGTGACCTGAGAAGAGCAAAACCTGGAGTAAATTTAGGTGAAGACTTCACTAAATGGACCCACATAAACGTTTTCCACGGAGTAAAACACGGAAATGGTGACTTTTCTCCTGGATCGGTAAGCTAGCTTGTTTGCTAACATGGCTAACCTTAGCCGTCAGTTTTAAACTCCTCTGCGTTACTTGTTGGACATGCTGCAGGCTGTTGGTCACTTGCATATCGGCAGTGAGCCTGGCATCCCAGCGGCTGGAGTTGTTTTTCTGCAGTTGCAACTACAACCTAGACACACGTGATGTCGCTGTTCTGTCCGTATTCCATATTCAACCTTTAATTGGTACTTGAAGGGAGCATATAATCATAAAAAAAAAGAAATAAACAACAACAAAAAAAAGTTAAAAATCCCTTTGAGACCACTTGGCCTGTCCGAGACATTGCGAAACTGAGAAAGCCGAGACAAGACTGAGACCAAAGACGGCTGAGGGCGTGACAATACCAAGGCTGCAAAAAAGGGGTCTCAAGACCGGTCTTGGTCTCGAGACCAGACTAAAGAACTACAAATCTAGCATTCACCACATCACAGGCACACGAACATGGATTACATCAGCATATATACAGGAAGTTCATTGTACATGCTATTTGGACCAGCAAAGTCATGACTGTGCAAAGAAAACAAGATTTCTTTCATTTGGATTGACAATCATGTGGCATTGTTGCTTTGAGTAACAAATCACTATAAAACTTCTATGGCCAGACAAAATTTTGTCTGGGAATGGGCTTTATGCACAGCTTGGCTACTTCCTGAACTTAGTACTGCACCTTTGTTTCGTGTCTTTCATGATTGGATAAACTGATTAATCCAGGTGTGTCTGATCTCAGCAAATGGTCCATTACCCATACTAGGCTTGCCATCTTCACCCCCCCCCCAAATAAATCTGTGAATGATGGACCCTTGAAAGCCGGGTAAATGTGGGCAATAGGAGGAATCAGCTAAATGTGTGCACATTTACGCACTTACACGGCCTAGTGTAGATTTGGCCTTAGCCACCATCAGCTTAGTGAAAGGATCCCAATAGTATTTTGTCACAGTCACTGGATTATGCTAGACACATTGATGTGGAATCCTTTAAGCATATTTTACACAAAACATCTCACGCTCCATAACTTTATCTGAATTTCAAGAAAATACATCAAGTTCCGATCTATCTATGAACAGTTTTGTTGAATTTAGTTCATAAATCCAGTTACAGCTGTAGATATGTCCTAAAACCAGAGCAGAGCACTTTCAGATGCCTCTGAGATACTTATATGGCAGGCTATCATCATAAATAACCTCCATTGAGAGCCTTCTCTCTCTGCCTATTGCCACTACCACATGATTGATCTGTACCCGTTGAAGGCGTCGTTTGAACAGCATCGACTGTGCCTTACAGACTCCTGACCCCGACAAGCAAAGACCCCTGTTTTGTCATCATGCTCCTCCCTCATCTGATCTTGGAAGACCTGCAGCAGCGAGATGAAGCAGGACTGATAGATGCACTGCATGGAGGGAGTAATGTATTGTGGTCCTTCCAGGCAACAGAGATGAGGTTTAAATGATCTAGTACGTGGGGGTTTGTAATCTCGCTGATCAAATTTGCTGGGGATCCTCTCCCCACTGCCATCTATATATGGAGAAGTAATGGAGTCTACCACAAGTGAACACAAGAGCTGTACTCCATCAACGGCTTTCTATCTCACTGTGGAGCATTGTCGAAAGCTGATCTCCAACCATGTAATAATAGAGTAAAGTGTGGAGCCAACGTACGAACAACCGGCAACAACTTTGTTCATTTTGTTTGTGACAAGCCTGAAACTACAATACTTCATAAAAAAAGATATGTTTACATTAAATGTTTGCGGTGGGATTTGATTTTATTAGTTTCAAAGTAGAATAAACCCAACAGATGCAAAAACAGTCTTTTCTATGTTTAGTTTGTTAGTTTGAGGCCCCATTTAAAGTTTGATATGATTGTAAAGAAATAGATGATAAAAGAAAGACAAGACCAGGCAGACTCTGCATGTTTATGATCCACCAGAAGTTCTCATGACTGCATAACAC
>JALJCO010001323.1:0-47004 GCA_023101725.1 Atherinomorus stipes
AGATACTACCAGTATATCAGATACTAGCAGGTACTAGATACTACCATATATCAGAGACTAGCAGGTATTAGATACTACCAGATATCAGATACTAGCAGACATATTATCAGCAGCTTCAAAGTGAGAGGGACCCAACTGCAGTCACGGTATGTCGCCATATATCCAATCCACGCCGGAAGTCCCAATCGGAAGTTTCTTTTTCATGTAACTTACTAAAATCTAACCCTAACCCTGACCCTTCTAACCCTAACTACCCGACTACACCATACACATCTGTTTGCAAGCTGCAGATAGTTACTTTTGGCGGTATTTAACTGAATTTCCGCATGAGACTTCCTGTATGGATTTGATGTATGGCGGCATCCTTGTCGGTCATCGTAACTGCAGTTAGGTACTCTTGAAACAAGTCAGTCTGTAGCAGCAGCAGCTGCACCGTAGTCACATAACTCTGAAAGGAATGCTGGGAAATGAAGTTCTTCCAGGATAACAAGGACTTTTTTAGACATGCTGGACTAATGAAACAACGAGACCTCATGAAATTTCATTGGTACACAAACCAGATACCACAAATATTTTTCTGATATATATATATTTTAATACCAACGTTAGCCGATGATATCCGATAATCTCTTGGAAGCTTGTGGTGTGATTTACCATTTAAAACCAAATTTAGGGATGTCCTATATTATCAGCCGATATTAGCATTAAAATGTGATTTAGAAAAATATTAGTATTGGTATTTTTCAGGTCAATTTTTCTACTAATGAAATAGAGATTTCTTAACGTAACAAGGAGCTCAGTACAGTTGTGTGAAAAGTTTTTGCCTCCTTCCTGATTTCTTTTTTTTTTTTTGCATGTTTGCCAAACTTAAAAGTTTCAGATCATCAAACAAATTTAAATATTAGAATAAAAAGATAACACAAGTAAACAGAAAATGCAGTTTTTAAATGAAAGTTTTTATTAGTAAGTGGGGAAATCCAAACCCTCCATGGTCCTGTGTGAAAAAGTGATCTTCCCCTAAACCTAATAACTGGTTGTTCCACCTTAGCAGCAACAACTGCATCAAGCGTTTGTGATAACTGGCAGTAGAGTCTTCTTCAGCGCTGTGGAGGAATTTTGTTCCACTCATCTTTGCAGAATTGTTGTAATTCAGCCACATTGGAGGCTTTTCCAGCATGGAACTGCCTTTTTAAGGTCATGCCACAGCATCTCAATGGGATTCAGGTGGGGGCTTTGACTAGGCCACTCCAAAGTCTTCATGTTGTTGTTCTTAAGCCATTCAGAGGTGGACTTGCTGGTGTGTTCTGGATCATTGTTCTGCTGCAGAACCCAAGTGCGCTTCAGCTTGAGGTCACCAACAGATGGCCGGACGTTCTCCTTCAGGATTTTTTTGGTAGAAGCAGAATTCATGGTTCCATTTACCACAGCAAGTCTTCCAGGTCCTGAAGCAGCAACACAGCCCCAGACCATCACACTACCACCACCATGTTTTACTGTTGCTATGATGTTCCTTTTCTGAAATGCCGTGTTACTTTTGACGCCAGATGTAATGGGACCTCCACTTTCCAGAAAGTTCCACTTTTGTCTCGTCAGTCCACAGAGTATTTTCCCAAAAGTCTTGGGGATCATCAAGATGCTTTCTGGCTAAACTGAGACGAGCCTTTATGTTCTTCTTGCTCAGCAGTGGTTTTGGTCTTGGAACTCTGCCATGCAGCCATTTTTGCCCCCAGTCTCTTTCTGATGGGGGAGTCATGAACACTGACCTTCATTGAGGCAAGTGAGGCCTGCAGTTCTTGGATGTTGTTCTGGGGGTCTTTTGTGACCTCTTGGATGAGTCGTCGCTGTGCTCTTGGGGTCATTTTGGTCGGCCGGCCCCTCCTGGGAAGGTTCACCACTGTTCCATGTTTTCACCATTTGTGGATAATGGTTCTCACTGTGGTTCTCTGGAGTCCCAAAGCTTTAGAAATGGCTTTGGAACCTTTTCCAGACTGATAGATCTCAATGACTTTGTTCCTCATTTGTTCCTGAATTTCTTTTGGATGGCAGCATGATGTCTAGCTTTGGAGGATCTTTTGGTCTACTTCACTTTGTCAGGCAGGTCCTATTTAAGTGATTTCTGATGGAGAACAGGTGTGGCAGTAATCAGGCCTGATGTGGATAGAGAAATTTAACTCATCTTTCCAAAGATGATAAACCACAGTTAATGTATGTTTTAACAGGGGGATCACTTTTTCACACAGGACCATGGAGGTTTGGATCCTCCCCCCACTAATAAAAATCTTCATTTGAAAACTTCATTTTGTGTTTACTTGTGTTATATTTGTCTAATATTTAAATTTGTTTGATGATCTGAAAAATTTAAATGTGACAAACATGCAAAAAAGTAAGAAATCAGGAAGGAGGCAAAAACTTTTTCACACAGCTGTAAAAACCTTCTTGTATAAGTTCGAGTGAATCTCCACGGTTGAACAAACCATGCAGAGAAACGGACTCAAGACGAGTCCACCAGTGTCAGAACTGGACCAGGTTCTGGACAGGGCCGTGTGGCTTCATCTAAACTGTGGACTTGTTTCTGGTCTAACCACTGCATGAACTGCCCGTCCTGTGATCAGCACCTCTCCAGATGATGATGATGATGATGATGATGATGATGGTGGTGGTGGTGACCGCCTGGACAGTCCTCTGACTGGTTCCTGCTGGGTCTCTTACTGGTCTGTGTTTCTCCAGAACCTTCCAGCTCTGGGGTGCAGGCTGTTCCAGAACCAGGTTCCTCTGCTGCCAGGAGAGACGGTCCAGACGACAGGTACCCAGATCCCGGTCCGTCGGCCAGCACGCCTTCTCTCTGCCCGTCTTTTCTCTGTACCTGAACCGTGTCCTTCATTCTGTCTGTAGTGAAGGACGTGATGTACATCTGTCCCTTCAGTGGTCTGGTCACCGGGACTCTGACCGTCACGGACTACAAGCTGTACTTCACCAGTCAGGAAAAGGTTGGTTCCCTCCTCATCAGCTGTCAGGTTCCTCAGAGTCCGGTCTGAAAGACACGGGGCCGGTTCCTCAGAATCCGGTCTTAAAGAGACGGAGCCGGTCCCTCAGAGTCCGGTCTGAAAGAGACGGAGCCGGTTCCTCAGAGTCCGGTCTGAAAGAGACAGGGCCGGTTCCTCAGAGTCCGGTCTGAAAGAGACTGGGCCGGTTCCTCAGAGTCCGGTCTGAAAGAGACTGAGCCGGTTCCTCAGAGTCCAATCTGAAAGAGACAGGGCCGGTTCCTCAGAGTCCGGTCTGAAAGAGACGGAGCCGGTTCCTCAGAGTCCGGTCTGAAAGAGACGGGGCTGGTTCCTCAGAGTCCGGTCTGAAAGAGACGGGGCCGGTTCCTCAGAGTCCGGTCTGAAAGAGACGGGGCCGGTTCCTCAGAGTCCAATCTGAAAGAGACAGGGCCGGTTCCTCAGAGTCCAATCTGAAAGAGACGGAGCCGGTTCCTCAGAATCCGGTCTGAAAGAGACGGGGCCGGTTCCTCAGAGTCCAATCTGAAAGAGACAGGGCCGGTTCCTCAGAGTCCGGTCTGAAAGAGACGGGGCCGGTTCCTCAGAGTCCAATCTGAGGAACCGGTCCTGTCTCTTTTAGATTGGACTCTGAGGAACCGGTCCTGTCTCTTCAGATTGGACTCTGAGGAATGGGTCCTGTCTCTTTCAGAGTCCAATCTGAAAGAGACGAGGGCGGTTCCTCAGAGTCCGGTCTGAAAGAGACGGGGCCGGTTCCTCAGACAGGGTCTTGTAGGGATGGGCGATACTGAAGTTTTTCCTGTCGATACAATACCAGTAGTTTATGGTAATTTTTTCTTTGATACAGATATTGATACCCATACTTTTTGTCCCTTGAAAGAAAATCCCGATTGGACAGTTTGAATTAATATCTTGAATGTCAGGGCAATGTTAAATATAAGTAAAACCTGAGAACAGAAGTACAGGGAAAAAATACTTTTAAATAATAATTAATTATATTGATAAGTAAACTGAACAAAAATAAGATTAAAAGCTTCTTTCAGTAATCAAATAACGTAAGTGCAGGTTAAGATTATTTACGTTTAATCAGTAGAAAATGTTTAAATATAGAATGTAATAGTAATATTATAGATTTACCAAAACATAATGTTCAATACGTAGGGATTAAACAACGAGGAGCCGTGCATTATACAGTTTTATTGCATGACGCAGAGTCTAGAACACCACGACACGCAGCAGAAGCTAGAATCTGATAGGCTACCACCATCATGTGACACAGAAGCTAGAATCTGATAGGCTACCACCATCATGTGATACAGAAGCTAGAATCTGATAGGCTACCACCATCATGTGATACAGAAGCTAGAATGTGATAGGCTACCACCATCATGTGACACAGAAGCTAGAATCTGATAGGCTAACACCATCATGTGACACAGAAGCTAGAATCTGATAGGCTAACACCATCATGTGACACAGAAGCTAGAATCTGATAGGCTACCACCATCATGTGACACAGAAGCTAGAATCTGATAGGCTACCACCATCATGTGACACAGATGCTAGAATCTGATAGGCTACCACCATCACTGTGACACAGATGCTAGAACCTGATAGGCTACCACCATCATGTGATACAGAAGCTAGAATCTGATAGGCTACCACCATCATGTGATACAGAAGCTAGAATCTGATAGGCTACCACCATCATGTGACGCAGATGCTGGAATCTGGCTGCTTTCATCATTTCATTGCCTAAAACTCTCAGAAGTGCAAAGAAATGGCATGTTTTGTATCTGTACAGTGGTATCTCCATAAGTATAGTAAAAGTATTGATTCCGATATTTTGTCTGGCTAGTATCGAAGTATGGACTCCAAGGTATCGATATGCCCATCCCTTGGTTCTGGTTCCTCAGAGAGGGTCTGGTAGATTAACTTTTAGAGCCTGGAGGAACCAGGAATGAACCTGCAATGAAGATTCTGTTCGGGAGTTAACAGGGTCAACACAATAAAGGCCTCTTTTCCACCGAGCTGGTGTCGTGGCCTAGCCCTTCTGGTAGCTAATCAGAAGTGCTGTTAATTAGCATATGATAAGAGAGGTTAATGATGTCTTAATAAGTCAGTGTACCGACCTGTCACACGGATTTCAGCAGCGTGTTCTTTAAGGCAGGCAATCGGCAGGCCAGCTAGCTCAGAGCTAGGCAGGGACCGGAATGCGGTGGTGAAGAACCACAGACGCGTCGCTCAAGGTTACACGTTTATTTACAATATAACTTGTCATAAACGGTGATGAACTGTGTTATCAGTGCTCTGTAGTCCCGGCGGTCCTTAAGCGGTGATCCCAGTTGTCTCCTGCTCCAAGCGTGCCTCCTGTCTCTCTTGTCTTCCTGCTTCTCTGCTCTTTATAAGCCCCCTCTTAAGGTCCAGCCCTTCTCACTGGCTTGTAGTCCTTCCCTGTCGTCCCTGTCTTATTTCCGTCTCCTCTGTCCTCATATTTACTGACACGTCGACTTAAGCTTATCAGTCATTATCATAACTTAGACATTACATAGTTTAAACAGTCCATCTGCTACCACACTGGTTTGGAGCCAGAGCCTGAAAAATCTGGTTCCTTGTTTTTCTACGACCACACCCGTACCGGATAAGTACCGACCAGTACTGACCAGTACCAGCTCATTGTTGGTGGAAAAGGGGCCAAAGAGAAGACGAAACTGGAGAAATATGATGATGATGGTTCTCATCAGGACCCTGATGCAGCATCTCGGACCAGAACAGTGAAGCTCTCTTCCTTGTTGGAAATAGTGTAAACCTCCTTCATCCGCTGGGGCTGGCTCCAAGAGCGAGCAAATCCCATAGACTCCCATGTTAAAAACGCCAACTTCACAGCAGAAATAAACAGGTTTACAGCCTGGTTCAAAAATCATTTTAGGTTTATTAGGTCAAGTTTACCTTCATGTCAACTGTGAGGGGGTGAATTTTTTTTATAACTCATTCGTTTAGATGTTATTTATTCTTCAAATTACACATAATTAAGGGCGTATCCTTATGATTGACATGCGGCAGACCGGAAGCTCCGCCTGCCGACCGGAGGCTCTAGTTAGCTCCTTCTTTGCTCTTAATAGGTCTCAGTTTGTTACAGAGTCGCACAACGGCGGTGTTTAGTCAGCGAATTGCAAGTCTAAGCATGTCTTACCTTAACCATGCCGCTAGGGGGCTTATCTTTGTTAGCTCCTCTTAGTTTCGTGTTAGCTCAGTTAGCGTTTAGCCCACAGTACGTCAGCTGTCAATCATTTGCCCCGCGGCCCGCGCTGTGCCCATTTTAGGATTTTCCTGGAGTGACGACGTACGTGACACGGCAAGATGGCGACGGTAAGACACGCCCAACTGGCTTCCACATTTCTCTATTCAGAAGAGACACGGAGGCTACGTCCAGTAATTATATGCAGTCTATGATCAGGACCCTGATGCAGCATCTCGGACCAGATGGGGACTTCTCAGATCAATGATCAGGAACCTACGGTTGTCCTGTCTGGAGGACCAGGTCCATGGACCAGGGGTCTCATTTATAAAGCTTGCTTACGCACTAAAACAGGGCTTGAAAGTGGCGTAAGTATTTTCACATAAAGTTTCTGATTTATAAAAACAAACCTTACGGAAGAAATGTGCCTCCCGTGCGTACAGCTTATGCCCCTTGCGGCTGAACATTTTGGAGACGGGGAAACTGGCCCTGGTAGATGATGAACTTGAGCCACATTCATGCCTCTGCCATTAATATCAGACTGTAGACCCCCGTCAAACCCCTCGTATGGTCCTCTAATAAGCCATACAACCCATAAGCACCCATCCAGGACTACAGCACAGTGTGCTCGAAGTGTATGTTCATCTTCAAATTATGCTGCAATGACAAGTTTATCTATAAAGCAAATTAATGTACAGGATAATTCAAAATGCTTTATATAAAACATAAAAAGCATTGCAGCAGGGGTGCAGAAGAGAAAACATCTAAACTTAAAAGAATAAAGATTATTGTTCCATTAATTGTGACAAGCTGTATAGCAATTTCTGTAATTACTGAGTATACTGCAGTGACACTGGTGCGTAATGCTTTACAATGGATGCGCTGGCATTGCTTGAAGACTATGCCAATGGCAGGATCAGGATGGAGAGAGTCTTTAGAGACCATGAGGATTTTCTGGCCCATGATGATGACCGGCTAATAATCACATTAACTTTTGCAGCGCTTTTGTCTATGAACTGGACCCAGATACCCCAACCACCGAAACCGTGTCCCACCCCGGCCTCCGCAGCTGCTGACCACAGCGCACTCCGTTGTGGAGCCATCAACCTCAGTAAAGACCGGCCGAGGTGTTTGCAGGCGAGGGGAGGGCACGTGAGGGGGAATCGTGCTGCACCACACCAAACAGGTGTTCTGTGTTCTGAATACAGTCGCTCTGACACGACGTTTCCTCCACAGCGACTTCTGGAACAGACCTCCGTCACATCATCACCACCACAACAACCTGCTGTCACTCAACAGACTTCCGTTTATCTGTTGTCTGTGACGCCCAAATAAAATGATTTTGTGAGGCTCCACTTCACCAACAAGCACCCTTCGCGTCTCCGCGAAATTACGTTTAAATCTCTTTTCGATCGCTACAATTCAGTTTTAAATGCCTCAGATCAGCTGGCTCATTTATATGCAGAAACATCCATGAGGTACTTTGCATTGACCATCTATGGTAGAAAGTGGGCGTGTAGGAGGCGGAATATGAGCCAAATTCACCTGCGCAAACTTCCAGGAAGAGTGTGATTTATAAAGGGGAAATTGCTTGAATCTGTGCGTACGCACGGTTTTATAAATCTGAATATTTTTTGGCGTACGTAAACTTTTGGTTTTGGGCGTACGTACACTTTTAGTAAAGATCCTACGCAAAGTTTAGTAAATGAGACCCCAGTTCTCCTGCATCACTCTGAGACAGGATCTTCTTCAGTCTGGGACTATTAAGTAGGTGAAAGAAAATGGTCCTAGAAACCTGTTATATATGGGTCTAAGGACAGATCCTGGACCAGAATGACGTCCAAAGTTCCTCTCTGTAGTCCAGGAATGACCAGGTACAAAACCATCCGGGTAACTCCCAAAGCCAGAGTCTTCCTGAGGTGCTCAGGTCCAAGAACAACAACCTCAGTCTGGAGTGCTAGAAGGAGAAGATCCAGTCATTAGGTCTTTCTCTGTAGTCTGAGGGTGCGTCACACTCTGGCTGTTTGGCCCGCTTCAAACCGACCGTGGTCCGATTCCACGGATAGTCCGCTTGTGTGGTGCAATCTGAACACCAACCGTACTCTGGTGTACAAAGAAGTGACTGGTCCGACTCGAAGAGACGGGGTTCTCGGTTCACCTGCAAACGGACTATCCAGCACACCTGATGGAAGTGATGTTTGTCGACCGTAATAAAGCAGAAGAAGTAGAAGGAAGTGGGATAGATTGTTTTGGTTGGAGGGAAAACAAAGAACAAACAGCATGTTGGAAGAAGCCGAGGTCAAAACAACAACGATAAACAACTCCGGAGTCCCGGACTAGGGGATGTAAAGATTACCGATAAAATTATAAACTGTGATAAATATTACCAACGATTCGTAATACGATTTCAAATTTTAATCCATCGTTAAAACCGTGATGGATTACTGCACTCTGAAAAACTCACTGTGATGCTGCTCATTGCCTGCAGAAGATGCAGCAGACCCAGTTTGCAATGTTTAATTTTATGAAAACATGATGGAAAAGGCGGCAAAAAAAAAAAAAAAAAAAAGGTGGGTGTGTGTGTGTGCGTGCGCGCGGGTGTGTGTGTGTGTGTGTGTGTGTGTGTGTGGGCGCGCGCGCGCGCGCGCGCGCGCGCGCGCGCGTGTGTGTGCGCGCGCGTGTGGGCAACAAGAGGCCTGGACATGGACAATTCCGAGAGATTTTTCCCCCTTTAAAAAAGACAAAGTTGACATTTTAGACCCACTTTGGATATTTTTAAAGATGCTGGTAGGGTATTTCAATAATACCGTGATTATAATGATAACCATGATTATTTTGGTCACAATAACCATGATACCCAGAATTTTCATATCGTTACATCCCTATCCTGGACTATCCTGGTGTGAAGCTACCCTGAACAGCTGGTCCCCCGTCTACTGCATGTTAAAAGTTGACGATGTGGTCCCGCAGGGTTCGCCCTTCATCCTGGATACTCTCAACCTGGGAGTCATCCAGCAGACTGGAGGCCATCTCTGTCCGCAACCAGGGAGAGGACACCAAGGGACTGGAGCTGGTCTGCAAGGTACCCCCTGACACACCGTTGTTTAGGTTTTATTGTCCTCTCCTGACTGATGTGTTTCTCATGTCTCTGACCAGGACCTCAGGAGTCCGAGGTTCGCGTTCAGGACGGAGGACGGCCAGCCCGACGTCATGGAAGTTCTAGGTTAAACACACCTTCCCTCTCTGCCATGGCCTGGTCAGTTTCATCCAGAGGACTCTTCAATGCTGGTTCCATGCGGTGCCACCAGCGTGTTCTAGCTGAACGATGACCAGAGTTACTCATGTAGAGGCATCTCTGGAAGCTGTGGCGAGATTCAGACAATCCAGACAGTGAAAGACAAAGTTAGATAAGCAGAATAAATGTAGGAAGTCATAGGAATAGGTGAGGCATGTTGGCATCTGAACCTTAATGACGAAAAAACCTGCTAACAAACGTTACCTCATCCACATCAGCACTCCAAACTAACATTTTTTAATATCCCGATTGATTTTTGCTTTATAGCCACAAATTGTTGGTATGGTGCCTTATAATCCAGGCAAAACAGTGTTTTACTAGGAACTCACTGTAACTAGGACCCAAAAAGTGATTAAGTTATAACAGTTTTGGGGCGGTGATTGCTCAGTTTGTTGAGCGGCCGCCCCACGAACAGAGGCTACAGTTCCTCAGTGCAGTCGGTCCCGGTTTGATTCCCGGTCCAGGTCCCTTTTGCTGCATGTCACTCCCCACTCTCTCTGCCCTTTCCTGTCACTATATACTGTCACAAAAAGCCCACTAGTGCCCAAAAAATCCTTAAAAAAAAAAAAAAAAAAAAGTTATAACCGTATTATTTTACCAAATATCATCAGAATGGTGGATCATCAGTACAACAAAATTTCTTTCAGCACTGGCAACCCGTCCAAGAACAGACAACAGACAAAACAACATAACATAACATACTGAGTTTTGGGAGGCCATGAGGAAACAGCGCTTTGTGACCCGCTCCCATGTTTGCAGATACATGGTGAAAAGATAACATGGGGAGAGGTGGGGGGAGGTGACAAAAAAGAAAACCACTGTCCCGCCCTCTACAGAGGAGGTGATAATGGGTTAAAAACACACCTCAGTACAATTAAGCACATATGCAGACAGTTACAACATCATGAGACTATGGTGGGGAGGGTTTAGGGTCCATGGCCCCGGTAGTGGAGGGGACACAGCTATGAAGCAAAAATACTGAAAATGTTTTTTTGTCAATGTGTACTTTCACCGGGTTAAATTTTGTTGTTATAGGGTGTGTTTTTGGCATATTCAATTTGTTCGATCCATAATTAAAGTCCAAGATCCAAAAAGTAGAAATATTTTACATTTATATAAATGGCTATATAGTTACATATTAAGTCCTACACGATATAAAGTATAGATGGCATAAAATATTTGGCTGAAATGAAGTAATAGTGAAAGTTAACACTGAGAGCTGTAACACAAAATTGTTGCCATCTTACAAAGTAAAAAAAGAGGAAGTTGATAAAAATGTGTGGAACTCTGTGTGAGATGGTAGGGAGGTGACTTTGTTGTCCTTTATCTTCTGCATGATTTCTGGGTCAGCCTCTGTTTGCCTTCCTGTACAAGGAGCAGTTTCCTGAGGACGGCTGGAAGGTGTACGAGGCTGCAGCGGAGTACCGGCGTCAGGTAACCATCTCACATTCAGCTGAAAGATGGGAGATATCAGCCGGAAGGGGCCGACTTCCCATCACCAGGTCGGGTCGGAGTCCACCCCTATCCTGCAGAGTTTGCTGCATCCACTCTCCAACACACCCTGAATCAGATGATGGCTCATCACCAGCCTTCTGCAGAGCTGAATGACGGTGCTTGAGGGAATTAACCCTGTGATTCAGGTGTGCTGGGAAGGTATCCTCTAAAAGTTGCAGGATAGTAGCTTCCTGAGGACTGACTTGGGCAGCCCTGGTATATAATATAGTCTGAGGGGTGCATTCAGAAAAGCTGACTGACTGACTTATTATTGTGATGTTATTAGTTCATGTAAATGTTATATTGTTAAAAACAAAAGAACAAAAACAAAAGAAAAAAAGAATGAGCTTCTTGCAATGTTGAATTTCCCTTATGGCAAATAAAGTATATTTTATTCATTTAATTTTATTCATTCATTGTGGGTAAAGCGTTGTAAAATAATTGTAAAATGTGGAATTGTAGGTAAAAGTGGAATTGTGAGTAAAATGTTGGAATTATGGGTAAATGTTGGAATTTATGAGTAAAATGTTTGAATTAATAGGTAAAATGTTGA
Organism: Atherinomorus stipes; assembly: GCA_023101725.1. Lineage (NCBI taxonomy): Eukaryota > Metazoa > Chordata > Actinopteri > Atheriniformes > Atherinidae > Atherinomorus > Atherinomorus stipes. The sequence goes on from JALJCO010001323.1 coordinate 11,577, forward strand.
AATTATGAGTAAAAATGTTGAGAATTAATGAGGTAAAAGTTGGAATTATGAGTAAAATGTTGGACCGAAAGTATGAGTAAAATATTGGAATTGTGGAGTTAAAGTTGGAATTATGATAAAATATATGCCGGAATTATGGGTTAAAGTTGGAATTATGATTAAAATGTTTGAATTGTGGAACAAGTTGGAATTATTAGGTAAAATATCGGAATTGTCGATAAAATTGGAATTGTGAGTAAAATATCGGAATTATGGGTAAAATATTTGAATTGAGTTAAATATTGGAATTGTAGGTAAAATGTGAATTGAGATGGCATTGTGGGGTAAACGCTTGACATTGTGGGTTAAATGTTGGACATTGTGGGTAAAATGTCGGACATTGTGGGTAAAACGTTGGACATTGTAGTGGCGGCCGGAATTGTAGGTAAAATGTGGAATTATGAGTAAATGTGGAGTATGGGTAAAAGGTTGGAATTGTAGGTAAAATGTGGAATTGTAGGTAAAGGTGGAATTGTAGGTAAAATGTGGAATTGTAGGTAAAGGTTAGAATTGTGAGTAAAATCGCCGGAATTATGGAAGTAAAATATGGAAGTATGGTATTGGATTAGAATTATGAGTAAAATGTAAAGCCGTATGAGTAAAATAGAAAAGTTTGGGTGAGTTAAATGTTGGAATTGTAGGTAAAATGTTTGAATTATGAGTTAAATATTGGAATTATTAGGTAAAATATTTGAATTATGGGGATTCGGTTAGAATTATGGTAAAATGTGGAATTATGGTAGATTGGAACATTATTGAGTAAAAAGGTCAGACATTATGGTAAAATGTCAGGAATTATGGAAGTAAAATATCGGACATTATGATAAAAGTTGGAATTATGGGTAAAATATGTGGACATTATGGAGTAAAGGTTGGAATTATGGTAAAATATGGGACATTATCAGGTAAAGGTTGGAATTATTAGGTAATGTGGACATTATGGGTAAAGGTTGGGTATGAGTAGGTTGGATTGTATGGAGTGAAGGTTGGAATTATGGATGGGAAATGCGGAATTGTAGTGAAGGATTGGAATTTAAAGGTATGTTTTGGAGTATGTCAGATTGGATTGTAGGTATGTATGAGCCGTGAGGTAAAGGTTGGATTATGGGTAGGTGGCTTGTGGGTAAAAACGTTGGACATTGTGGGTAAAATGTCGGACATTGTGGGTAAAACGTTGGACATTGTGGGTGAAACGTTGGACATTGTGGGTAAAACGTTGGACATTGTGGGTAAAATGTCGGACAATGTGGGTAAAACGTTGGACATTGTGGGTTAAACGTTGGACATTGTGGGTAAAACGTTGGACATTGTGGGTGAAACGTTGGACATTGTGGGTAAAATGTCGGACATTGTGGGTAAAACGTTGGACAGTGTGGGTGAAACGTTGGACATTGTGGGTAAAATGTCGGACATTGTGGGTAAAACGTTGGACATTGTGGGTGAAATTGGACCAAGTGTAGCAGACTATGCTTTCTGAATGCGCCCCGAGTGTAGGACACGGTGTTGGTACAGGGTAATGTGGTGAGCTTCTTTCTAGAAGCTCTTATGAGGTCAAAAGCTCTGGCAGCTAGAATGGACGGGACTGAGGTCCATGAACTTCTCTTTGCTCTCTAACTGGATGTGGGGGGTGGGGTGTTTTAAGGGTCTCCGAATGAGAGCTGGACTATCAGTAAGATGAACAGCAGCTATGATCTGTGTGACACCTACCCCTCCATCCTGGTCATTCCCACCAACGTCAGCGAGGACGACCTGAAGCGGGTGTCCTTGTTCCGAGCCAAGCGTCGAGTACCGGTGAGTCCCAATGGCCCCTGTACGTACCCCCCATGTTGTCAGCTTCAGTAGTAACCTTGGAAGCTTAATAGGCAACCAGGTCTCACAAGAATAGGTGTAACGAGCACCAACAACCATGAGGCCATTTATATACCCCCCGACACGCAACTGCTTCACGGTACCTGCAACCTGGCTCGTTGCCTCTGCAGAGCTGGATGACGAGTACCTGTGGGGAAGGAATACCAACCGTTGCAGGATAGCAGCTCTGGAGGACTGGACTTGGACGCAGAGCAGTTGTCCGTCATCCAGAAGGTCGGTAGATCGATTCCAGGTTTCCAGGCAACATGGCGACAGCCAAAAAATCTGACAGAATGAAGGCTACGTCGAAACGTAGAAACTATGGATGGTATGGATGAACTGAATGGATAATAGAAACGTAAATCTGGTCCTTGTTTTGGTGTATGCACAAACGAGCTACATGGGCGTAGCAGCTTCACGTGTCTGCAGCTTGTACTGTGAAGCAGTCGTGTGTCGGGACATGTATATTTTCAAATATTTTTATTGGATTTTCAGTTATATGGATTGAAGTGCAAACAACACATTTATGAACCTTACATTACATGTGGAACCACACATGCAAAAACAAAAAGAAAAGCAAAAATAAGACAAAACAAACAAAAAAATAAGACATTGCTAATACATTGAAAAGGATGGGTGGGGGGTTCGAGGTGGGGTGGGGTCATGAGGACGACCTTATTTACGCGGACGACAAGTGGATAAGGACGACAGGTGGGGTCATCAGCGATGTCCTGAATGCGTTCAGTAACTTAATATACCCCCCCCCCCGCTTCCAGTCTGAATCAGAATCAGAACACCACTACCCCTTCACATGAACACAGAAAATAAAGGTTTAGGACAGATCCATTGAATTTTCCAGGTCAGCCCTCATCAACTTGTCCTTGATTTTCATGGGGGGGTCTGTGATGAAGAGGTCAAAGGATAGCTTTCTTTTTTTTCAACCTAGACCTTATTTCTAGGAGTTTATACGTGCATTTACTCACCGGTAAAGTTTCTGCATCACTTTAACTCCTTTAGAAGAAATTACATTGGGTGCCCTTTGGTGTACATCCAGTATAATGACGGGGCAGCCACTATAGAAGACATTATCTGCAGTAAAACGTTTTTATATTTTTGCCATTACTTTAAGTAGAATGAACAAACGAACGAGTACTATTGTCCTGTGAGTCCAGATTTAGCTTTCCGTTAGTTATCAGGTAGTTCTACACACTTTTCAGGGCCGCGCTTCCGTAGTACAGCTGAGAAGATCAGCTGCTACCCAGACAACAACAAAAACACAATTAGAGAGACTCTGAACTCACAGGACAATAGTACTTATTCGTTCCTTCATTCTACTTAAAGCATTGATGAAATCAAGGAGTTTTACTGCAGATGATGTCTTATATAGAGACTGCCCCGTCAGTATACTGATGAACCCCGAAGGGCGACTCAACCTAATATCTTCCCAGGGACTCAAAGTGGTGCAGAAACTTCACCGGTGAGTAAATACACGTATAAACTCCTAGAAATAAATCCAGGTTGAAAAAAAAGAAAGCTACAATGACGCTAGATGTGAAATTGGCATAGAGATTCTTTCCTGGTCCTGAACTGGTCCTGTTCGTCCCCCAGGTCTTGTCTTGGATCCACCCGGAGTCCCAGGCCGCCATCGTGCGCTGCAGCCAGCCGCTGGTCGGACCTTCAGACCGTCGCTGCAAAGAAGACGAACACTTGCTCCAGATCATCATGGACGCCAACGCCCAGTCTCACAAACTCACCGTCTTCGATGCCCGGCAGAGCAGCGTGGCCTTCACCAACAAGGTGAAGACCGAACCCCCACTTTCATCTGCCACCAGATCCTGCGTCGGATTTTACTCTCTCTCTCTTTTCAATCCCTTCAACTCGTCAAGGCAAAAGATGGAGGATACGAAAGTGAAAGTTTCTACCCCAACGTAGAGCTGAACTTCCTGGACATCCCCAACATCCATGTGATGAGGGAGTCTCTGAGGAAGATGAAGGAGGTGGTTTATCCGACGATCGACGAAGCCCACTGGCATTCTGCTGTGGACCAGACCCACTGGCTGGAGTACATCAGGGTGGGTGATCAGACCAGTAACCAGTTAAATGTCCACAGTTGTTACACTCGTCTTAAAGGGGAAGTTCATGATTTTTGACATAGGGCCTCATTTACAAGTGAGCCAGAATACTACTCATTACTGAAGACAGTTTCATCATATTTCATCCCGTTACTCTAGTTCCTGGAGGCTGCCGATGCTAATGCTAGTGGAAGTCAATAGGAATCTGCTAGCCTGTCATTAAAACCATTTTAACCACTTCACAGAACATCCAAGGCAAATGATATATAACTTAAAACTATCTGTGTAAATGCTGTTAATAAAATAATGTTACATTTTGCATTTCATTGCATTTTACAAAGTTTTAACTGTATTTGGCAGCGCAGTGATGTCATCTGCTGCTACGTGCATTAAGGAATCTTATTACACAAATATACAGTCAAAACTACGGCCACGTCTGAAAGGCATGAGGATGTGTCGGATTTTGAAGACGATTTCAAACTGTTTTTATCTCTATGAACCAGAATACACTGACAAAGGTAGTAACACTACCACGTGGAAAAAATGTATATAATTCTGCAGCTGGTAAGAAACTAGTTCCTCAATATGTAATGCAACATTTGTCATACAAGGCTAGTTTTACTTGTTTAACACATGAGTTTACTAGTTTAACACGGCATTTACACAGATAGACTTGATGATTTACCTCGGATCTTCTGTGGAGTGGACAAGATTGGTTTTAATGACAGGCTAGCAGATTCCTATTGACTCACGCTAGCATTAGCATTGGCAACTTCCTTGAACTAGAATAACGAGTTGAAATATGTTGAAACTGTCTTCAGTGATAAAATAGTATTCTGGTTCACTTGTAAATGAGGCCCTATGTCAAAAATCATGAACTTCCCCTTTAAATCATAGAACACTGTTGTGTGTCGTGTAGCTGTTATTAGCTGGAGCAGCAAAGATGGCGCACAAGGTGGAGTCATCGAAGACGTCGGTGGTGGTCCACTGCAGCGACGGGTGGGACCGGACCGCCCAGCTGACCTCCCTGGCCATGCTGATGCTGGACAGCTACTACCGCACCCTCAGAGGCTTCCAGGTCAGTCCCGTCATAGAGCTGCAGGCGTGTCCAGAGAGCATGTCATCACGCTCAGAAGACAAAACCGGCTTTGATTTGAGACCGAAACTTTGGTGACGACATCAGACAAATGTGATTAAGTCTGAAGATGGACTCCTTCAGAGCCCGAGGAGTCTGGATCGATGGCGTTTAAGACTTCTTTAAAACTGCCCACACACTCAAAAATAGAGGTACCAGTTTGTACTTAAAAGGGTCCAAAGCTTGTTGCTGGGGGGGTTCCTTTCTGAAAGACATTTCTGCACCTTCGATCCTGGTCCATTTTTGTACCTTATCAAGCTGTATGAGTTAATAAAGTACAATTAAACCAATTAAAAATGATGAATAAAAGTCAATAAAATAGAGATTATGACAACAATCAAAGATGCTAATAATAAATGAATAATTATTATATAAATATTAGACCGAACACATATATAATTATACATATAATTATTACTATGATTATTATGAAAATCATAATATAATAACTATAATTATACTACTGTTTAGAAGTACTGCTATTTATAGTTATTGTACAAGCTACACACGTTTCAATGCTGCAGGTACCCTTAGGGTTGAAATGGTACAAGTTTGTACTTTATATTACTTTGGACCCTTTTTCATAGTATATAGGTACTTCTGGCCTCATACAGACCAATATTGTACTTTTGAGAGAACATTTGTAAAAAATGTACCTACAGGTACAGAAACGTTCCTGTCTTGTACCTCTGTTTCTGAGTATGAAGACGGCTAACGTTAGCCATGTTAGCAAGTGAGCTAGCTTACCGATCCAGGAGAAAAGTTGCCATTTCCGTGCCGTGGAAAACATTTGTGGGTCCATCTAGTGTCACCTAAATTTACTCCAGTTGTTGCTTTTCTCAGGTCACTCCTCTACAGAGACGGATATCAGTTCCCAACGAGCCCAGATGTCCAGTTTCAGGATTCTGAATGTTTCTGAGCTCCTTCGCCCATCAAATATGAGACTTAAACCTTTTTAGTTGAATCTGACACACAAAAACAAGTGTGCAGGTTTACTGTTCTGCTGAGGCTTTAAAGTTACGAGACTCGTCTCACGATCAAGTCATTCGGTACAATGTCCTGGAAAAAGTCCAGACTTCGTTCTCGTTTCCTCAGCATCGCTGCGAAACATGACGTTTTAATTCCGCTTCATTCTGGTTTGTCTTTGCAGGTTCTGGTGGAGAAGGAGTGGATCAGCTTTGGACACAAGTTTTCTGCTGTAAGACCACGTTGACACCACATGGCTTCAGACAGACAGCCATCACAGCTGATTCTGTATGAGAACCACAGCGTTCTCAACTCAGTCCAGTTTGCCACAAGAATTCAACTGATTCCTTTTAAATCATTTTGGCCCAATTCAATGACTTTGTCACTACATTTATTGAGTCTTTAAGCCACCCTTGTGATTTTTTTTTGTTTTTTAAAAGAGACTACCAACAAATCTAGTAACTTTTGGTGATAACATGAAAGAAGGTTTACCATTAGGACTCTCAGACTTCTACTCGAACTCTGAAGGCCGTCAGTTTGACAGCTGGCATTCTGATTGCCAGGGCGGTGATGACATCATCACATTCCATTGGCCAGAAGGCTAAAGGTACTCTTACATGTTTTAAATTATAGTTTTGACAAGGATTAATAATCGTATTTGATCGATAACCTATTGTTTTATTTGTATTTGTAAATACCGTAGTATTGACAAATAACAGAGTACCAGGTGCATTTTTAAAAAAGCCTTACTATTTATTTGGCGGATCATTCATTTGTATTAGAACTTGTTTTGACAAAAATATAAAAACAAAAATAGACACAAAAACCATTGTTTTTACAAACATTTTAACAAAAACGGCTTGTATTACAGGTTATCATTACGTAGGTATAGGCTATACAGATGTGTGAAGAAGTGTTTGCCTCCTTCCTGATTTCTTACTTTCTTGCATGTTTGTCACACTTACACTACTCACAAAAAGTTAGGGATATTTGGCTTTTTGTTATGATGTCAGAATGAACCTAAACTCCACTAAACTCCAGTCAGAAATCTGACTTTTATCTCAGAATTTATTTTTCTTTAGTGGTCCTTATCCTCTTAATCCTCTTACAAAACCAAACATACAATAAAAAAGGGATATTTCCATTTTCCTTTCTGGGATTTTGTTTTTCTGAGACCGTGTGTTGCAGAAGAAGATCAGAATTTCCAAACTAATGAGAAGAGAAACAGATGTAGAAAAAAAAAATCACTGGTACTTTTAAAAAAATGAAGTGCAATTATTCCTATGAAAAACTGCAAAAACCTACATTTGTCATCATCTATATTTTTAAAAGTCACTCAGTTCTTTATCATTTTTAGTCGATGTTATTGAGAGACATTTGCGGAAGGTCCAAAGAGCCACTTGTGGCTCTGGAGCTGCAGGTTGCAGACTCCTGGGCTATACCTTGAAATAACGTGTCACCTCCTGATGAGGGGAGGACTCATCACTTTCTGACTCGCTGTCACTGAAACTGACACAGTCGTCTGACCCCCCTCGCCCCCAGAATCTCTCGTCCAGATTTAGAAGTATTTCCAATGCCTTTTGAACAAAAAAAAATCCTTTTAGAAGCCATTTGTATGGTGCTAGCAGTCTCCTACTCACACAGACAGCTTCTAGAGTGTCTGTTGCTAGGCAACGTTCGCGCATTATGCTCACATGTGGAAAAAAAATACAATGTAAGCAACAGAGGCGTCAAAATAGCAGCTGTGGTAGTTAGAGGTAGAAATGCTTCAATCTGTTTTTTACTTTATTTTTTTCAAATAGAGACACAGAAATAAACAAGACAAATGTTTAAAAAGTCAAGCTGTCATGAGGACGACGCTTTCAATAAACCAGAGTTATAACAGGTCAAACTTTCAAAACTGTCACATTGACGGCCCTGGGAGTTCTAGCGTTCATGCTCTCGATGTATGAACAGCCAATGCTGTCACAAACCCTTCCCCCCTCCCATAAACGGGTGCAGATTTACCAGCTAAACATCATCTGGAGAATTTTTGTCCCCTGAAAGAACTGAAAAGTAAATTTCTGTTTCCATTAAACAGATTTAGAAATTTTACTAGAATTTTCTCATGTGTTTAACCCTCACAGCTCCCTCAGCTTTCTGAAGGGGGGGGGGGGGTGACCTTTTATGTTGTTACTTTTTTTCTGCTAATGCAAACAGCATGAAACTTGGTCCAGGTGTGTATTTTGGCTTGACTCATGATATTCTAGAAGATGGGGTGTCTAAGTCTTTTTCTAAGGTCTCTAATAAAAATACACCTCATTTCCTCCTTAGAGCCAATCCGTGCCACATTGACTTGCATTGAAAAGGACCTTTCTAGAATCAAATGTTATTTCAGAATAAATTTTTAGGATAAAATATTTTCTCCTCACACACTTGCTCTACACTTCAATGATGTAGTTTGAACTGTTTTCCATGACATAAGACCATTTACTCAAAAGGGACCCCACTTTTTATCTTAGTGATGAAACCAGAGACTTCAATGTTATTTCAGCCAATCAGAGTCCTTTAAAAACTCAAAAATGCTGAACGCATCCAATGAAGTAAAAAATCTTTTTTCTTCTTTCATGTGAGGTTATTTGAGTGTGAAAGGGTCTCAAATTTGTAATTTTGGTGGGTTTATTGTGTGTTTTTTTTTTTTCAAGTATTCTGATCAGTCAGATCACATGCTAATTATTTAGGTCAGTCTTTTGCAGGGAATTTAGTTCCCTCTCTGTAATGCTGCCATTCCAGTTCAAACTGGAATTTTTCCCACATTTTTTTGCATTTTATCTTGAAACAACTTCTCATTAGGCTTTTTAATTGTGGTTGTTATAATCTATGCTTAACTATGCTCTGCAAACCTAATAATGGCCTGCCACCTACAGGCTTTTTTTTTTTTTTTTACTTATTTTAACTCACTTTTCAGTTTTAGGCAGTGGGAACATTGTGTGTACAAACGGGAACTTAAAGGGTTAAAATTTTGAACCTCATTGATTTTTTGGTATTGATGGTTAGGCCAGAAGTCAGTGATGACAGCCATGAAAAAAAAGCAACTTTTAATTTTTAGATAATATTTACAGGCTATTAACTGATACTGGCCAGTCTGTGGCCTTAAGAAGCTGAACGTAACTTTTTCTTAGGGAGCTATGAGTGTTAAATACATTTTTGCTCATGAGCTGAAATCATTTAAAAAGCGTCTGGTTTGTCTAAACGTGTGTTTCATGTTTAATAATGGTGAATAACTGTGTGGGTGAACCCCATCCTGCAGCGCGTGGGCCACGGTGACGAAGACCACGCTAACTCGGAGCGATCGCCCCTCTTTGTCCAGTTCATGGACTGCGTCTGGCAGATGACCCAGCAGGTCCGTCACCTCCCGGAAGCTCAGACTCGCTCTGGAGTTTTGCAGAAACCGTAACTCGTATGTGTTTCTCCTGTGACTGTAGTTCCCAGCAGCGTTTGAGTTTAATGAGCTGTTCCTCGTCACGGTGCTGGACCACCTCTACAGCTGTCTCTTCGGTACATTCCTCTGCAGCAGCGAGAAGGAGAGGACGGCCAAGGTGATCACATGGTCTAGTCACCATTTTCACTTTAACTCATAAAAATAATCTAAAATACAACTGCAGTGATCAACTTTTATACAGTAACAGTTTTTATGCAGAAAAAAACAGCATGTTTACCTTTTGATGAAGGATACAAGATCTTTTAGGACGTAAAGGAAACGGATTAAATAAGTTAGACTGAATTTAAATTATTATTATGTATGTGTAAATATGTATGTATATGTATGTGTGTGATTCATGTCATGTGATTCATGACCTCCAACGACTGGATCGTCTGAATGTGAAAAATGTTGCATTTCTCTTTCCATCTTGTGCAGGAGGTTCAGACCAAGACAGTGTCCCTGTGGTCCTACATCAACAGGTAAAACACGGAGTCCTTAGCATCGACGGGAATGAAAACGTCGGTATTTAACATCTAAACATCTGCTGCTGTTTCTTATCAGCCAGCCGGAGGACTTCACCAACCCCTTCTACGTGGACTTTGAGAACCATGTTCTGTATCCCCTGGTGTCCTCCAGACACCTGACTCTGTGGACCGGCTACTATGCCCGCTGGAACCCCCGTATGAGACCACAGGTATGCCAGCTTCTCATTGGAAGATGGATGGAGGCAGATGGGAGGGTCCCAGCCTGGTTTCTGGTTACAGGCTGTCAAAGTTACCCCGTGTTCACACCGGACGCCTCCATTCACATACGCGCCTAGATTTCAACGCGCGAATGCTGGATGTTTACTCGCTTGATTCGGGCGTTTTTTTTCGTGTGAATGGAGCGAATGATAAGCACAAACAAGACGCTTTAACCACGCATCAAGTTGAACCTGTGTCCCAAATCACCTACTTCCATATACAATACTCAAAATTTTGAGCACAGTATGTGAAAATTGAGTATGTAAAAGTACCCAGATGACATACTCAAACTCGTCAAGATTTTCAGTAGGTGACTGTGGACACTCACCGCACTCTCTCGTCCCAAATTTGGTTCAGTAGGTGGCGGTAATGCTCCCTGACATGGGTAACAAACTGCCATAAAACTCAAGAGAAGAAGAAGAGGAACACACTCGCCGCACTCCATAGATATCTATATATAATTGCGATTATATATAGATATCTATGCTGCACTCATCACAAGTGGAAAAATGGCAGTTCGCGCAGCCTCAGCTGCGCAACTTCAGCCAATAGCAGGACGACATTGATTTGCTGGCGCCGATTTCAGCCTAAGGCTTAACGAAGGATGTTTATGTTTCCGTGAAAATAAATAACACTCAAAGGTAAAAAGTGTCGGCAGAAGATGGCGACAGTGTGCTGTGGCTGTATGCCGGTCAAAAATTTCCGTAGAAGAAGCAGTCAGCATTTCCGGTGAGTACTCTGCACGGAAGTATGTGATTTGGGACAGCTCTGCGAACTCGAAAATCATGTACTGAGCCATTGAGTACATAGTATGGTTGATGTACTCAATTTGGAACTTTGAGTATTGATTATGGAAGTAGGAGACTTGGGACACTGCATGTGTTTACAGTCAGCTGAGGCTGAACTCCTCGTACTGGAGTCATCTAGTGACCAAACTGAATACTACACTAGTCTGAGTCTCATACTGAAATATATTGACGTTTGATAACAAACAACCTCAGTGTATTTCTGTAGTGAGGACAGAGCTGCATCTTCCTCCGGGAACTACAGTTTCTCTGTTCCCGCTGCAGAGTGTCGGCGTTGTGACGTTTCATCCCGTCAAACACCAGCTGCAGAGATCTGCAGCTGCAGGTAAATGAGGTTTTTTCTGATTGGGTTTTTAGTCCTAAATTTATGGTATTGTTACACCGCTTTTGTGTGCAGCATTTTGTGATTTTATCTGTGAAAAGTGCTTTTCTCTTCATACTATAGAAAGAGAGCAGCGAGAAGAAGAGCACCGGTCTGTCTACATCTGCCCTTATTTTCAATGATGGGGTATTGTTCCCGCGTATAAAATGCTTGAGTTCAAGTTTTTCAACTTGAGTAAACAGGTGAAATACGTTCTATTTGCGCAAGTAGGATGCCTCATACACCCAAGTAGGATGACTGATTCGCGCAGGCAGGACGCCTGATTCTCAAGAGTAGGACGCCTGATTCGCGAGAGTATGACGCCTCATATCCGCGAGTAGGATGCCTGATTCGCGAGAGTAGGACGGCCAATTTGGTGAGAGTAGGACACCTCATAATCGCAAGCAGGACACGTCTTTCGTGCAAGTAGGACGCCTGATTCGCGAGAGTAAGACACCTCATAATCGCGAGTAGTCAATGCCATGACTGAGTGTGTGACAGATTACATAAACTTCTGTGTGGACAGTATCGTTCCAACAAGAACAGTGAGGTGCTTCCCCAATAACAAACCCTGGATCACCAGTGACCTGAAAAAGCTGCTGAACATCAAAAAGAAAGCTTTCAGGGATGGAGACAGGGAGTTACTGAAGACCACACAAAAACAACTGAAAACACAGACTAAGAAGTGAAGGAGGACGACAGGAAGAAGTTGGAGAGCAGCTCCAGCAGAACAACGTGAGGGATGTGTGGTCGGGAATGAAGAAGATCACTGGCTTCAAGTTAAAGGGGGACCAGACTGATGGAGGTCTGGACAGAGCTAACGAACTGAACATGTTCTTCAATAGGTTCAGTTCCCCCCCTGCCGACAACCTAACATTCCACACACCCTCCATGAGCCCACAGCTTTCCTGTCCCACCTCCACTCTGTCACCCTGCACCTCAGTCATGGACCTGAACACAGCCTCCTCTCCCTCCACATCAGGACAACCTGAGACCTCTTTTGCCTCCACCTCCAGCCTGACTGTCTCCTGCAACCAGGTCAAGAAACAACTGGAGAAACTGAACCGGAACAAGGCTGCAGGTCCAGATGGTGTCAGTCCCAGAGTTCTCCAGACCTGCTCAGAACAACTATGTCCGGTTCTCCAGCACCTTTTTAACACCAGCCTGAGACAGAACAGAGTTCCTGTGCTGTGGAAAACATCCTGTCTTGTTCCAGTCCCTAAAAAAACCACAACCAGCTGAACCAAATGACTACAGACCAGTTGCTCTGACATCTCACATCATGAAAGTCCTGGAGAGACTCTTACTGGCTCACCTCAACAAGCAAGTGAATACCTTTCAGGACCCATTACAGTTTGCATATCGTAATGGGCTTGGGGTTGAAGACGCCATCATCTTCCTGCTTCAGAGAGCCCACTCTCATCTGGACCAGTCAGGCAGCAATTTGAGGGTCATGTTCTTTGATTTTTCAAGTGCCTTTAATACTATTCAGCTGCTTTGCTATGTCAGAAGCTCCATAACTTCCAGGTGGATCCTCCACAACCACCTGGATTTACGACTACCTAACAAACAGACCACAGTTTGTGAGACTGAAAGGTTGTGTGTCTGAAATGGTGGTCAGCTGCACTGGAGCACCACAAGGAACTGTACTCTCACCATTCCTCTTTACACTGTACACCTCAGACTTCCAGTCATCTGTCATCTGCGTCCATCTGAGTCCTGTCATCTGCAGAAATACTCTGATGACTCTGCAGTTGTGGGGTGTATCAGTGATGGACAAGAAGCTGAGTACAAGGAACTGGTCAATCAGTTTGTGAAATGGTGTAACAATCAGCTCATCTTAAATACCAGCAAGACTAAAGAGATGATTGTTGACTTCAGGAGGAGCAAGAATAAGCAGCATAGTCCTGTCTACATCCTCGAAGAGGAGGTGGAGGTGGTAGAGAACTACAAATACCTGGAGTTCAGCTGGACAACAGACTCGATTGGAAATGCAACACTGACTACATCTACAAGAAAGGTCAGAGCAGACTCTACTTCTTAAGGAAGCCGAGATCATTCAACGTCTGCACCAAGATGTTGCAGATCTTCTACAAGTCTGTTGTGGAAAGTGCAATTAGCTTTGCAGCATCTGCTGGGGAAGCAGCATCAGAATCAGAGATTTGAAGAAACTAAACAAGCTGATCAAGAAAGCTGGTTCTGTGCTGGGGAGAACTCTGGAGCCGCTGGAGATGATCGTTCAGAAAAGAATGCTGCACAAGCTGATGAAGATGATGGAGGACTCTTCCCATCCTCTCCACAACACGGTGAAGAATCAAGAGTGTGTTCAGTGGGAGGCTGCGTCAGGTTCGCTGTAGGACGGAGAGATACAGAAATTCATTCCTACCAGCAGCCATCACCCTGAAGAACAAGACTGACTGACCGACTGACTTATTATTATTATTATTATCATCATCAATGTTATATCGTTAAAAACAAAAAACAAAACAAAAACAAAAAAAGAGAGCTTTTTTACATTGTCGAATTTCCCTTTTCATTTTTCATTTCATTTTCATTCATTCATTTCATTCATTTGTGCGAAAAATTTTATTCGTGTCCGGTGTGAACACTGAGGAAGGTTTCTAAAAGGAAAAGGGACTGGATTTGTTTTTCCCCGTCATTCTGAAAGAAGCTGAATATACATGATCTTACCTGAAATCCCTCATGTTTTCTGCTACACATTCACATTTATCCAGGCTGATAATAGTTTCATATTATATTATCATATATATATATATATATATATATATATATATATATATATATATATATATTATATATTATTCATATTATATTAATTTTTTTATTATCATGAAGCACTTTGTGATGTGCAGTTAAGCGGAGTTAATCGTCTTCCTGCTGGCGGCCATCTTTCCCTGTTTCAGGTCCCGGTTCATCAGACCCTGAAGGACCTGCTGATCCTGAGAGCAGAGCTCCAGAAGAAGGTTGAGGATCTGAAGAGAGAGGCCACAGCTTACTCTCCGTCCCTCTCCTCGGAGCCTTCGCCTTCCCTCCCCCACCTTGCGGGAACACCCCTGTACACCTCCGTCTGACCGAACACAGATGGGAAAACCTGGCCTTCCTGCTTATCATGACAGTGGCGGACGTTGATTCCTGCTTGTCTGGAACCAAATCCTGGTTCGCAACTAGCTGCTGGGAACTAGACAGGCTCCTCTGTATAAACTGACTCCCCCCCCCTCACCGTCTACACCCCATCCATCCTTGTGCATCCTTGATCAGTGTATCTTCCTCCTTTGGTCTGCCCCTGAAGGTCCCTCCATGAACTTCACAACTCCGGATCATAACAAGACCCTAGACTCAAGTCCAGACTCTAGACCCCCTTTTTAAGGTCTCCTACCCACCCTGACTCCAGTCCTCCACTTCTTTATGCTGATTTTATCTGTTTTGTTTGTCTGTTTGTTGTTGCTTATCTTGTGTCCTTGAGTTTTCTGATAGGCATTTTTAAATAAAATGCATTATTGTCCTTATCATCATTATTATTATTATTATTATTATTATTATTATCATCATCATTATTTTCATTATTCATTATTATCATTATCATCATCATTATTATTACTGTTATTTCTCAGATATTTCTACATTCTTTATGTATTGTTTACCACTTCAGGAGTACGCTAAGGAGTTTTGGTTCTTGGTGGTCTGTGAGGATGATACTGACCCTCTGAATTCCTGTGGACGCATACTTCTGCATACTTCCGTGTACTTGTGCATACTTGCGTGCTTGTGAAAAATCATCACAGTCCAGGACATGTTCCAATAGAAAGTTTGCTTCTGAGCAAGTACGCTGGAAATCCCCAGAGGAGAACTTCCTCCGCCCATTTTACCCAGCATGCATCAGAGGAGACTCATGCGGACTTCGCCAGATATAAATCCCAGCATGCACCTGCACGCGCAGCATTTCCAGCCTCCTCCAACGGCCAAACCTGAGCATCATTTCTATCTTCACTGTTCTTGGCTTTTTTTCTGCAGCTCTTCCTCCTGCTTTCCTTTCACTGCTGTTTCTGATCCCCTGACTGCCTGTTTGGATTAATGTGCTTATTACTGGAAATAAATATAATTTACAATGTTGGAAACAAAAACATCCACTTCTTATAATTGTTTTGCAGCAGTTATTTTGATTGTTCTTATTTTTTTCAGTACCATTACTACATCTCCACAACGATAAATAACCAACAGCTGTAGAATAATGTTATTTTCATGTTGACAGGCTCTGCACTGGAGGTGGTGATGTCACAAATTTGTGTTGTCCCAATCCCTCAAGTACACAGAAAGTATACTTGTGAACTCTACCAGCGCAGACTTCCAGTATGTACCCTCTAGCCTGTACTCACAAGTACACGAGTATGCAGTACGTAAACTAGGAACTAAGAAACTGCTTAGAACCTACAGTTTAGAACCTACAGAAAGTTTAGGAACTACTGAAAGTTTAGGACCTTCTGGAAGTTTAGGAACTACAGGAAGTTTAGGACCTACTGGAAGTTTAGGAACTACAAGATGCTTGGGAACTACTAGAAGATTAGGAACTATTAGAAGATTAGGAACTATGGGAAGATTAGGTACTACGGGAATTTTAAGAACTACTGGAAGTTTAGGAGCTAGTGGAAGTTTAGGAACTACTAGAAGATTAGGACCTTCTGGAAGTTTAGGAACTACGGGAAGTTTAGGACCTACTGGAAGTTTAGGAACTACTAGATGCTTAGGAACTACTAGATGATTAGGAACTAATAGAAGATTAGGAACTATGGGAAGATTAGGAACTACAGGAAGTTTAAGAACTACTGAGAGTTTGGGACCTTCTGGAAGTTTAGGAACTACAGGAAGTTTAGGACCTTCTGGAAGTTTAGGAATAGGAAGTTTAGGACCTACTGGAAGTTTAGGAACTACAGGAAGTTTAGGACCTACTGGAAGTTTAGGAACTACAGGAAGTTTAGGAACTGGAGGGCTAGGAAGTTTAGGAACTACGAGGTTAGGAACTACTGGAAGTTAGGAACTATGGGAAGATTAGGAACTACAGGAAGTTTAAGAACTACTGAAGTTTGGGACCTTCTGGAAGTTGGAACTACAGGAAGTTTAGGACCTTCTGGAAGTTTAGGAACTACAGGAAGTTTAGGACCCACTGGAAGTTTAGGAACACCAAGATGCTTAGGAACTACTAGAAGATTAGGAACTATTAGAAGATTAGGAACTATGGGAAGTTTAGGAACTACAGGAAGTTTAGGGCCTACTGGAACTTTAGAAACTACAAGATGCGTAGGAACTACTAGAAGATTAGGAACTATTAGAAGGTTAGGAACTATGGGAAGATTAGGAACTACAGGAAGTTTAGGACCTACTGGAATTTAGAAACTACAAGATGCTTGAACTACTAGAAGATTAGGAACTATGAGTGAGGGGAAGTTAGGAACTAAGGAGTTGGCCTACTGGAATTTAGTAACTACAAGATGCTTAGGAACTACTAGAAGATTAGGAACTATTAGAAGATTAGGAACTATAGGAAGGTTAGGAACTATGGGAAGATTAGGAACTACAGGAAGTTTAGGACCTACTGGAAGTTTAGTAACTACAAAATGCTTGGGAACTACTAGAAGATTAGGAACTATTAGGGAAGATTAGGAACTACGGGAAGTTTAGGAACTACTGGAAGTTTAGGACCTACTGGAAGTTTAGGATCTACTAGAAGATTAGGAAACTGGGAAGATTAGGAACTGTGGGAAGTTTAGGAACTACTGGAAGTTTAAGAACTACTGGAAATTTAGGAACGACTAAAAGATTAGGAACTGCTAGAAGATTAGGAACTACGAGAAGATTAGGAACTACGGGAAGTTTAGGACCTACTGGAAGTTTAGGAACTACTGGAAACTTAGGAACTACTAAAAGATTAGGAACTATTAGAAGATTAGGAACTGGGGGAAGATTAGGAACTACAGGAAGTTTAAGAACTACTGAAAGTTTAGGACCTTCTGGAAGTTGGTCGGAAGGAACTACAAGATGCTTAGGAACTACTAGAAGATTAGGAACTATTAGAAGATTAGGAACTATGGGAAGATTAGGAACGACAGGAAGTTTAAGAACTACTGGAAGTTTAGGCCCTTCTGGAAGTTAAGGAACTACAAGAAGTTTAGGAACTAATAGAAGATTAGGAACTATTAGAAGATTAAGAACTATGGGAAGATGAGGAACTACAGGAAGTTTAGGACCTTCTGGAAGTTTAAGAACTACTGGAAGTTTAGAAACTACCAGAAGATTTGGAACAACGAAAAGATTAGGAACTACAGGAAGTTTAAGAACTACTGGAAGTTTAGGCACTACAGTAGGTTTAGGAACTAGTGGAAATTTAGGACCTACTGGAAGTTTAGGAACTACTAGAAGATTAGGAACTACTGGGAAGATTAGGAACTACGGGAAGTTTAAGAACTACTTGAAGTTTAGGAACTGCGGGAAGTTCAGGACCTACTGGAAGCTTAGGAACTACTTGAAGTTAAGGAACTACGAGAAGATTAGGAACTACGGGAAGTTTAAGAACTACTGGAAGTTTAGGACCTACTGGAAGTTTAGGAACTACATGACGTTTAGAAACTACGAGAAGATTAGGAACTACGGGAAGTTTAAGAATTACTGGAAGATTAGTAACTACAGGAAGTTTAAAAACTACAGGAAGTTTAAGAACTACTGGAAAGTTAGGAGCGATTGGAAGTTAGGACCTACAGAGAGTTTAAGAACTATGGGACGTTTAGGAACTACGAGAGGTTTAGGAAATATGGGAAGTTTAGGACCTACTGGAAGTTTAGGAACTACGGACAGTTTAGGAACTACGAGAAGTTTAGGAACTATTGGAAGTTTAGGAAATATGATAAGCTTAGGCAATACGGGACATTTAGGAACCACGAGAAGTTTAGGAGCTATGGGAAGTTGAGGAACTACTGGAAGTGTAAAACCTGGTTACAGTTATAGGTTTTAATTTCGTTTGTTGAGACTGGAATCCTGCGGCCATGACTGATGACGGTCTTGAGTGAAACAAGTCTAAGGATCCTGTTACCGGTGAAGATGTAACAGTACGTGACGTAACTGGTTACCGATGCTCATTTACACAGGCTTTATTTCCAGGCTTGAACATGCTAGCCTCCTCAGGGTTCATCCTTGGTATTGATCCAACATCGATTTGCAATCCTTCTCCCCCAAACCATGCCACAGGGAGCAAAGCAGGAACGAAGGATGAATCTTTTAATTTCTCCAAACTTCTCTATTGGAGTTCCCCAGCCGGGCTTCAGACTGTGGTAGGTTTTAATGCGCCTCAGTGACATCATAAATCCTGTTTCTTCTTAGTTTGTCTTTGTTGTTGCCATTTTTAAAGAACCACAGATTTATTTAGACTTTTACGTTTTGGAAAACAAAACTACGGAAGAGGATTAGGGCCACTGAAGAAAAAAAAAAATCTGCAATTAAGTCACAATCCTGACCTTTTTTCCCCAGAACATAAAAAAAGAAAAAAAATTGGAATGAAAAAAAAAAAAATCCCCCCAATTTTTTTTTTTTTTTTAATGTTCTGGAAAAAAGTAAAAAATCTGGGATAAAAGACTTTTTTTTCAGAAGTTGGAAAAAAAAAAATCCAGACATTTTTAAAAATGTTTTGTAAAAAAGTCTAAACTCTGACTTTTTTCTCAGAATTTATTTTTCTTTAGTGGCCCTAGTCCTCTTCTGTACAAAACCAAATATACAATAAAACCTTTGCAAAAAAAAAGGTCTAATTTCATTTTCCTTTCTGGGATTTTGTTCTGAGACCGTGTGTTGCAGAAGAAGACCAGAATTTCCAAACTAATGAGAAGAGAAACAGATGTAGAAAAAAAAAAAATCACTGGTACTTTTACCTGTAAAAATTAAGTGCAATTATTCCGATGAAAAACTGCTGAAACCTACACATCTATATGTTTAAATATTACTCAGTGCTTTATCATTTTTTGTCAATGTTATTGAGCCATGGTGTAAGGTCCAAAGAGCCACTTGTGGTTGCAGACTCCCGGTTTAAGCGGTAAGTTTCTTTTTTTTTCAACCTGAACCTTATTTCTAAGTATATACGTGCATTTACTCACCGTACGTTCAGTGTACATCCCGTAAAATAGCAGAGACGGGGCAGTCACTAGATGACATTTTCTGCAATAAAACTCCTTGATTTCATCAAAGCTTTAAGTAGAATGAATGAATGAATGAGTACTATTGTCCTGTGAGTTCAGAGTTTCTCTAACTGTGTTTTTTGTTGTTGTCTGGGTAGCAGCTGCTCTTCTCAGCTGTACTACTGAAGTGCGCATCATGAACACGTGGCCCCGAAGTGTGTAAACACCCTGATAACATGGAAAACTAAATGTAGACTCACGGGACAATAGTACTCGTTCGTTCGTTCATTCTACTTAAAGTATTAATGAAATAATGAGGTTTTACTGCAGATAATGTTTTATATAGAGGCTGCCCCGTCTCCGCCATTATACAGGATGTACACCGAAGGACGACTCAATGTAATATCTCCCAAAGGACTCAAAGTGATGCAGAAACTTTACCAGTGAGTAAATGCACGTATATACTCCTAGAAATAAGGTCCAGGTCGAAAAGAAAGAAACTTCTCCTTTAATGTTCAAATAAAGAGAAATAATGACACACCAGCATTTTACAGGTCTGTTGGTGTTTATATCAGAACAGAGAAATCACCGTCACACTCGAAGCTGCTACAAACTTTCATCACCCGTCTACAGAATCACAGGAAAGCATGCACAAAGATGGGACAGCTCATCAGATCAGGTGGGGGGGGGGGGGCATGACTGTCCCCACCTATTAGCCAGAGGCCCGGACCCAGAGGGGGTTTACCTAAAAACCAGCAGAAATCTCTCAGCATGAAGTCTGGAACAAACCGTTGTGGCCATAACAGAGAGATCCATCACCGGCCTTCAGCTGAGACGTTAACGTCATGATGGGAACTATTATGGGATGTGTTTTTTCACTCAATGAATTATTTATTCCACGTTAGGCGCATTAGGACAGAGTCATTCTAGGATCAGTTCCTATAACCCCCCGTCTGGAGTTTAGTTATCAGAACTACCTTCCCCATCAGTCTGCATTGGCACATGAGGGAGGAGCTTGATAGGAACCATGTTTGACACAATCGTCTGAGACAGAGACACATTTATGCCCCAGATCATCTGATACAAAACTGAGTTTTTTTCATCTCTTTTATTCAAAGCTATTATAAAGCTAGCTTACCAGCTTTCCCTCGTTTACCTTTTGTTGAAGACACTTTAGTGGACGGTCCGTGGAAGGACGAAGCCCCAGATTTGGACACAGCCGTTACCTCTGCAGTTCAGCGGAAAAGCTGTCACATAACGGACACTTCTCCTAGGAAGCTGTAGAAATGACAGATGCTTTGCTGTTTCATGTTTCAGTTCATGTGGAGAAGCTACAAAGTTCTTTTACCCTTATTTGTCTTAAAGTTTCATTTCATATCAAACAGCTGTTTTTTAGTATTGAAACATGTTTATCGTAAAGGTATCGCTCCACTGCAGTGATGGAACTGACAAAACATGTTTGTTAGATCAAAGTAATTCAAGATAGTTGGCTGTTTTTTTAAAATATAAAAGTCTTGGGAAGGTTTGTCTTCCAGTTTGAATTAATAATGGTGGGAAAAAATATCAATACACTGAAATATTGCGATATTTTCATATGCCGATACCATATTTATATTTAAAAACACGGTATATTTTACTAATGAAATTTGGCGAGATGTCGTTACAATATGAAGTCTCACAAAATACCACAAGATTTCATCGTTCTGTTACGAAATCTTGCAGTATTTTGTGAAATCTCATGAGATTTCGTAACAAAGCGATGATATCTTGCCAGATTTCATTAGTAAATTAGATAGATACCAGGTTTTTAAATATAGATATGGTATCGGCATCTGAAAATATCGCAATATTTCAGTGTGTCAATATTTTTTCCCACCCTAATTAAATAATCAGGTGAGTCCTTTGTAGTCATTACGAAAAAATAAAGCAAAAAATTCGCACAGCTAATACTGCGATATAATTACATGTGTACCGTACTTTCTGGACTATAAGTCACTCCTCAGTATAAGTTGCATCAATCAAAAAATCCATCATGAACAGGAAAAAAAAACATATATAAGTCGCACCGGACTATAAGTCGTATTTATTTATTTAAAATAGGGTCATTTTCAGATTTTTCATTTCTAAAAATTACCCAATCAGTCCAATTCCAAAGGTAATGCTTGTAAATAATCATAAACATCACAACTATGAAGGATAAACATGTTTTTTGAGTATTTGTTTCACCGCACAGGCAGTACAGACAGATGTCCAAAATGAACTCCTCTCACTGAGATGAGGCTATTTTGGGAGTTTTTGCTCTTGGAGCAGAATATAGTTGTTACAAGCCTAAAGTGCCCTCTTTTGACATTAGACAGTAATATTTACTCCTTTGGTCATGTCAGTCAATACGAATTGATTCTGAAAAATATGTTAAATTGTATATATTTTGATATATAAGTCACACTGGACTATAAATCCCACAAGCAGCCAAACTATGGAAAAAAGTGACTTATAGTCTGGAAAATAAGGTAACTATATCGCGATATCCTATCAGCATATCGTACAGCCCGGTGTCATTCCATGATGGTGGAACGACCTACAGCTGGACAGTCCCTCTTTACCGGTCTGGTTTTTCTAGACGAGACCGGGAACCCCTCCTCTCCCGTCAGAGATCCTGGATCTAACACCTGCTTAAAGACACCAGAGATCACCTGTAATCTGGCAAAATAAAACCAGTCCAGAGATTTCAGTCAGGAATTCCCTCCCAGTAGGAGTTCTCTCTTCCATCGGTGCACCACCACACCAGGTTTACTGTGTGGAATGTCTCTGAGTTTTTCCATTGAAAACCAAAGAAGGCGAATGCCAAAAGCATTTGCAACCACAATGTTCTGGCGAAGGAGGAAACTGGGATGACTGGGATCTGGGATAACTGGGATCTGGGATTACTGGGATCTGGGATTACTGGGATCTGGGATTACTGGGATCTAGGATAACTGGGATCTAGAATGACTGAGATCTGGGATAACTGGGATGTAGGATGACTGGGATCTGGGATGGCTGGGATCTGGGATGACTGGGATCTGGGATGACTGGAATCTGGGATGACAGGGACCTAAACAGGATGACTGGGATCTGGGATAACTGGGATCTGGGATAACTTGAATCTGGGATAACTGGAATCTGGGATAACTGGGATCTGGGATGACTGGAATCTGGGATGACAGGGATCTGACATGATCCAGGATGACTGGGATGGACTGATCTGGGATGACTGGGATGACTGGGATCTGGGATGGGATGACTGGGATCTGGGATGAAAACTGGGATCTGGGATGGTCAGGAGACTGGGATCTGGGATGGATCGGGGTGAGGATGACTGGGATCTGGGATGACTGGGATCTGGGATAACTGGAATCTGGGATGGTCGGGATGACTGGGATTGGGATAACTGGGAGATCTGGGATGACTGGGATCTGGGATGATCTAGGATGACTGGGATCTGGGATGATCTGGGATCGGGGATGACTGGGATCTGGGATGACTGGGATCTGGGATAACTGGAATCTGGGATGGATCTAGGATGACTGGGATCTGGGATAACTGGGATCTGGGATGATCTAGGATGACTGGGATAACTGGGATCTGGGTGATCTGGGATGAGTGGGATCTGGGATGACTGGGATCTGGGATGATCCAGGATGACTGGGATCTGGGATAACTGGAATCTGGGATGAGTGGGATCGGGATGACTGGGATCTGGGATGACTGGGATCTGGGATGACCTAGGATGACTGGGATCTGGGATAACTGGGATCTGGGATGATCGGGGATGACTGGGATCTGGGGGGATGACTGGGATCTGGGATGAGTGGGATCTAGGATGACTGGGATCTGGGATGGTCTGAGTGTAACACCTGTCTGATCACCTTCTAATCCTACAGGAGAGGACTGCTGCTCCTGTCTCCTGTAGATATTACTCTGGTAGTACTATTATCTACTATTATCTACTGTAATCTACTATTACTGCTACTAGACATGCAGGTTAAATCAGGGAGAAGAAAGACAGTTCAGCAGGAAGTTTCATGCAAAGTGAACTTCAGACTTTCAGGTCATGAAATTAACATTAAAAACTGCTTCTAAGGGCACTCGGTGTTTCATCAGCAAACAGGTGCAGGGTCTCACAGCATATTCATCCTTAAAGACGTGGACCGATATTAGACAATCATCAGACCCGGAGAGCTTCAGAAGGCTTTGGCTTTATTAAAGAGGGTAAAGCTAAAGGCTGGAGATGACGAATGAAGACGCCTGTCTGCTCCTGTCAGCTGCATCTTAGATGTGATACTAACTCGCCCCATTAACTCCGGTTATAACGGGCCTTCTAAGCTCACATCCAAGCCGACAGGTCAGAATGTGATTCACCCTTTCTGGAAAATTAAAGAAGAGTTTTAAATTTTCTTTATTTTAATAATCGATTAATGAAACCACAGAGCTACATATCCATGAATGCATGTTTTATATTCCGCATTATCACACAATGAAAGTTAAATAAGTTCTACAACTACGCATCTTCTCACAACACTTCACTCAAGATTACACAACTGTTCTGCTCCCTGAACGCACCTTTCCTTCATCAGCAACTCAAAGCCTCGAGATGGTGATCACAGCATCATCATCATCGCTCCTAATGATAATCTAAATCTTTCAGCATGGTGTCCGTTCGGGGTTCTAGGTAACATTCATCATGTCTCACAGTTCTGCTGAAATCTTCCATCTGGTTTTGTTGCATCAACTGAATGTCGATATTTTACACATTTAATTCCATGCAGGTTGTGAGAAAAGTTAGCAGCTGATCTGCTGTCAATAGTTTAAACTAGGGATGTTCCATATTGGCTATTGTTACTGATATCCGATATTGTCCAACTCTTAATTTCCAATATCCGATATCAAATGGCACACATACACTCACCGGCCACTTTATTAGGTACACCTTACGACTATCGGGTTGGACCCCTTTCACCTTCAGAACTGCCTTTATCTTTGGTGGCATAGATTCAACAAGGTACTGGAAACATTCCTCAGAGATTTTGCTCCATATTGACATGACGCCATTACACAGTTGCTACAGATTTGTCGGCTGCACATCCATGATGAGAACCTCCCCGTTCCACCACATCCCAAAGCTGCTCTGTTGGATTGAGATCTGGTGACTGTCGAGAACATTTGAGTACAATAAACTCACCGTCATGTTCAGAAACCAGTCTGAGATGATTCCCGCTTTATGACATGGTGCGTTATCCTGCTGGAAGCAGCATCAGAGGATGCTACACTGTGGTCGTAAAGCGATGGACATGGTCAGCAACAATACTCAGGTAGGCTGTGGTGGTTAAACCGCCACGTTGGTACTAAGGGGTCCAAAGTGGGCCAAGAAAATCTCTCCATTTCTGCTGCCAAATTCGGATGGTAGGCTCAGAATTTGGTGTCAACAACATGAAAGCATGGATCCATCCTGCCTTGTATCAACGGTTCAGCTTGGTGGTGGTGGTGTGATGGTGTGGGGGAGGTTTTCTTGGCCCACTTTGGGCCCCTTGAAATACCAACGTGGCGGCTTTAACCACCACAGCCTACCTGATATTGTTGCTGACCATGTCCATCCTTTATGACCACAGTGTAGCATCCTCTGATGAAACTGAAACTGTAGCCTCAGTTTCCTGTTCTTAGCTGACAGGAGCGGCACCCGGTGTTCCAGGTTGGATGTGTTGTGCATTCAGAGATGCTCTTCTGCATACTTTGGTTGGAACAAGTGCTTATTTGAGTTCCTGTTGCCTTTCTATCTGCTGGAACCAGTCTGGTCATTCTCTTCTGACCTCTGGAATCAACAAGGCATTTGTGCCCACAGAACTGCTGCTCACTGGATATTTTCATATATATCATTTTCCCTTCTGGGATGAATATTTCATTTCATTTTCATTCATTTCTCTTTTGGGGATCATTCTCTGTAAACCCTAGAGATGGTTGTGCAGGAAAATCCCAGTAGATCAGCAGTTTCTGAAATCCTCAGACAAACAACCATGCCACGTTCAAAGTCACCTAAATCACCTTTCTTCCCCATTCTGATGCTGGTTTGAACTGCAGCAGATCGTCTTGATCATGTCTACATGCCTAAATGCATTGAGTTGCTGCCATGTGATTGGCTGATTAGAAATTTGCATTAATGAGCAGTTGGACAGGTGTACATAATAAAGTGGCCGGTGTGTTTATATGCCGTGGAAGTACAGACCAATCACAGGGAAGCACCGAGCACATGGCGCTGCCTTTGCTACTATCCACGGTGCTTCCCTGTGATTGGCCTGTATTTCTGCAGCATATAGTTCCCCTATTGAATGCCGTCTAGTCAGTCCTATGATGTGAAATCGGCTCCTCCTTTGTACTTGATCAGAATGTGCATGTCATGAAATGTAATTGGAAAAAGTCTGGAGTTAAATAGTTCACTTTCACCAAGTGGTGCTAGTTGGAAACACCAGATTACAGCAACTATGCTAAGCTAAGCTAAAGTCAGAGCTGCCAGATTCAGAGAATGACTGGATCAGTTAGAAAAAGCTTCTGCCCACTTGTTCAACTCAGGGGGACTGTGGGGGGGGGGGGGGGGGGGGGGGGGGGGGGAGGCTCAGTTTCATTAGGAGGTGGCATATGCCTTTAACCAAAAACTTAAAACCAGACATATTATAAGCATCTACAAAGCAAGTCAGTCTGTAGCAGCAGCAGCTGCACCGTACTCATGACTCTGAAAGGAGTGCTGGGAAATGAAGTTCCTCTACAATAACATGGACTTACATTTAAACTGTTACGTTTGAACTCGAAAGTCGGAAATTCCCAGTTCAGTGGGAAGTTCCAACTGGAACAGTAAAGTAACTTCTGTTATGTTACATTTATTTACAGTTCTGAATAATTGTTGTTTCATTAAATCAGTCATACACACATAATATTGGTTTATAGATGTAGGGGAAGCGGCTGTGGTGTAATTCACATTTTTCATGTGGTAATACGTGAACTACAACGCCAGCTGTGCTAACAAGTAGAGATGCACCAATCCATCTATCATTTACATGTTACTGCTGTTTATTTTTGTATATTTGAACAAGCAAATTAAGCCATTGTTTGCTATATTTGCTATATAGCTGCTATATTTTGTATTATATTTTTAAAATATCCGTTTGAAGTGCACTTTACATTAAAACCTTCATTTCTTTTTGCTGCTCATGTACACTTAATAAATAAGTGTATTTATATTTGTTTTAATTTGATACCTTTTTTTTTAACAAGGCTAAATGTTTATTCAAGCCTGATGTTTTATTCACATGGCAAGATATACAGGGATGCACGATATAATCAGCCCCCTATTGGTATCAGCCTATATCGGCCTATATCGGCCTTAAAACTGAGTATCGGACATCGGCCACCCCACCAGTATTCAACCGATATTCAACCGATCAGCCCGTTTTCTTACGTCTAAAAAACCCCCCAAAACTTCTTGTCTTTCTTCTTCAAAAACTTCTTTTTTACAGACTTTAAAACTTCTAAAGACTATGGTGGGAAAAAATATCGATGCACTAAAATATCACAATATTTTCATATGCCGATATCATATTGACATTTAAAAATGCGGGATCGATCTATTTTACCAACGAAATCTCACAATATTTCATCGTTCTATTATTAAATCTCGCGAGAATTCACAAAAATTTCACGATATTGTCATATGCTGATAACATGTTGACATTTAAAAACGTGGTATTGATCTATTTTACTAACAAAATTTCGCGAGAATTCACAAAATATCATGAGAGTTTGTAACAGAACTATGAAATCCCACAAGATTTTGTAAGTAAATTAGATCAATACTGCGTTTTTAAATATAGATATGACACTAGCATGTGAAAATATCGCAATATTTCAGTGTATCAATATTTTCCCACCCCTATTTTTCAAAGTGTCAGAAACGGGTAACAAAACTGCTATTTGCAATGACTGCTTATTTTTTGTCCAGCTTTAGTATCGGTATTGATATTGGTTGTCGGCCACGAGTTTTAAAATATCGGCATATTGGATATCGGCCAAAACTCGAATATCGTGCATCTAAAGATATATGGTTCATTCATTCAACAGTACTGGATCCGTATCAGGTATCGGGTATCGGTATGGGATTGGACTGGATAAAACTGGATTGGTGCATCTCCACTAACAACGGCTAATAATAACTTCAGCAGACACGTTGTTTTGCTAGGCTGCTATCTCGACTTTCAACTAATGAACTGGAACGCAGTTGGGTGGGACGTGACGTCATTCCCAGTTCCCGATCCGACAAATGGAATGCAACATTTTCTACGTGCTGATAGAACAAAATTTCGTGAGATCTCGTAACAGAACGAGATTTCATTAGTAAAAACATTGATCCTAAAAAATTGATACGATATTTCCCAATATCACATTTTAATGACAATATGGAACGTCCCTCTTTGAAACCCGAGCAGCACTTGGCAGCAGGAGCGGTTCAGACAGGTGAGGTGATAGTTCAGCATCGGCTGGAGGACGAGCCTCCCAGCGATGAAGTAAACAGGTGCAAACAGAAGCATTAAGGCCTGTTGAGCGGTCGTTGGAGACATTCTTCATATAGGTGAAGAGCTGGTGTTGCTTACATTTCTACAGTCTACGTGGTTTTTCCTGTAGGAGTGAAAGGACATGAGTGGAGATGGACATGGTGGACAGTTCTGCCTCCAGAACGTGGACATCAGTTTCATTACATACAACCACAATACAGCTGATAATAATAATGGAAATGAAATCATAGCCGCCTCTCTTCTGTCTCGGTGTGCACGTCACATACAGCTGGGTGGTGAGTGCACGTGGATGGTTATGGCACAACCCTTAACTTGGGTGGGAGGCTCGCGCTGGGCGGCTCAGGAGGGTCTGCTGGGCTGCAGAGACAGAGGAGACAAACACATTTCCAGCTCTGGACGAGTCTCTGTGGAAGAAACATCACAATGACCCTGGAGGGGTCACTGATGATGTCATCTTTTATGTGTCAGCGTCAGACTGATGAGGAGGGTTTATCTCCTGTGGCCCCTCCTCAGGGTCAGAACCACCTCCGGCTGGCCCAGTAAGCGGCACGGTGGCCACTAACTTAAACTTTTAGGAGCACCAGCAGAAGCTTTGGGGGTGCACACCGAAATCAAGGTGTGAATACATTTCCTCTGATTTCCATTACTGGTAAATACGTGAACAACAAATGCAGAAACATTGATGTTTCAGATACTCTGTTTACTCAGAGTCATGTTGTAGTTGTTGGTGCCAGTTTTAACAGCTAACTTCATGCCCCCCACCAGTGCTCAGAGACGCAACGCATCAGTGAACTCACTGTTCGGATCGGAGTCTCAGACCGGATCAACTTTCTGATGACAAAACTGCAAGGTCATGAGTGATGTCACAAGTTAGCGTGATGACAGCCATGATGAAGAGGGTTGGACAGAGGGGCAGGGGTGTCTCAGTCCTGTTAGGACAGAGGGGTAGGGGTGTCTCAGTGTTGTTAGGACAGAGGGGTAGGGTGTCTCAGGCCTGTTAGGACAGAGGGGCAGGGGTGTCTCAGTCCTGTTAGGACAGAGGGGTAGGGGTGTCTCAGTCCTGTTAGGACAGAGGGGTAGGGGTGTCTCAGTCCTGTTAGGACAGAGGGGGAGGGGTGTCTCCAGTCCTGGGAGGACAGAGGGGTAGGGGTGTCTCAGTGTTGTTGAGGACAGAGGGGTAGGGTGTCTCAGTCCTGTTAGGACAGAGGGGGTAGGGGTGTCTCAATCCTGTGAGGACAGAGGGGTAGGGGTGTCTCAATCCTGTGAGGACAGAGGGGTAGGGGTGTCTCAATCCTGTGAGGACAGAGGGGTAGGGGTTTCTTAATCCTGGGAGGACAGAGGGGTAGGGGTGCCTCAATTGTTAGGGGAGAGGGGAAGGAAAATAGGAGAGGTAGGGGTGTCTCAATCCTGTGAGGACAGAGGGGTAGGGGTGTCTCAGTCCTGTTAGGACAGAGGGGTAAGGGTGTCTCAATCCTTTTAGGACAGAGGGGTAGGGTGTCTTAATCCTTTTAGGACAGAGGGGTAGGGGTGTCTCAATCCTGTGAGGACAGAGGGGTAGGGGTGTCTCAATCCTGTTAGGACAGAGGGATAAGGACATCTCAATCCTTTTAGGACAGAGGGGTAGGGGTGTCTTAGGAAGATGAGTACTCCTTTTAGGACAGAGGGAGTAGGGGTGTCTCAATCCTGTGAGGACAGAGGGGTAGGGGTGTCTCAATCCTGTTAGGACAGAGGAGTAGGGGTGTCTATTTAGGACATTTCTCAATCCTTTTAGGACAGAGGAGTAGGGTGTCTTAATCCTGTTAGGACAGAGAATAATAATAATAATACATTTTATTTATAAAGCGCTTTTAAAAGATCTCAAAGCAGCTGTACAAGTCAGGTAAAAAACTGAAAATAAGCTTAAAAAAAAGAGAGAGGTAAGGACATCTCAATCCTGCTAGGACAGAGGGGTAGGGGTGTTTTAATCCTGATAGAAGAGAGGTAGGGGTACCTTGTGGTTCTGCTGCCACTTCAGGGTTCTCCGCCTTGGTCATGTCAGTGTTTAGACTTTCTGTCAACACAAGAAATAAAAGCTTCATCAACAGACAAAGAGGCATCAGACTGAGTGCTACAATATCCAGATTATAAAGGGTTTCCTTCTTTCAGCTTCCTGACACAATCCAAAATGATTCTCACTGTCAACACTACCTGAGACCAAGTCACCTGGTCTGATTATGTCACGCTGTCACATCTTCCTCACTCATATTCTCTTATGTTATTCTGCTTTACTTGCACGTGTACACTAATCACTTCATATTTAATTGCATCGTATATCTTTTGGCATCAGGGTTATTGTTCAGTTTGGTTGATATCATGGAAGTGTCCTTTGCCATAGAGTCACTGGCTAAATTATAAAAAGAAAAGAAAAATCAGAGTGAAATCGGTTCTACTTGGCAAAGCAAGCCTGTTGGTGATGAAAAAAGACTGGATACAAACTGTTAACGCAAGACAAAAAAATGTTTCCATGACACATTTAAGAGAAATGAAAGCCATATTTCTCCAATTTTGAAAAATACAACTGTGAAATGTAGGTGTTTCCTTTGAACTCTGTCAGGAATAGGGTGACAGCATGGGTACATTTCTGTCCCTCAAGGTACAATTTGAATTTATGCACCCCTTAAGGATCATAATTGGGCCTCAAGGCACCTACAATTGTGAGATTGCATTGTGTGAATTGTGTTTCAATTGTGTGAAAAAGTGAAAAGGGCAGTAAAATGAAATAAAAAAAATGATGGAGCAGAAGAACTCAGAATGCGTGTTGAATGGTGACAATTCACTGAATTTATAACCAAATTGTCAAATGAAAATCCAGATATTTCTGAAGATGAGCCCATCAATTTTCAACATTGCATTCAGAAATAAAGAAATCCAGAAAACGTGTGTGATGAGCTTCACTCACCCCTCATAGCTCCCTCAGCTTTCTGAAGGGGTAGTGAATGACCTTCTATGTTACTTTTTTTTCTACTAATGCAAACAGCATAAAACTTGGTGCAGGTGTGTATTCTGGTCTGACTCGTGATATTCTAGAAGATGGGGTGTCTAACTCTTTTTCTAAGGTCTCTAATAAAAATCCTCCTCATTTCCTCCTTAGAGCCAATCCGTGCCACATTGACTTGCATTGAAAAGGACCTTTCTATAATCAAATGTTATTCAGAATAAATGTTTAGGAGAACATTTTTCACCTCACACACTTGCTCTCCACTTCAATGATGTAGTTTGAACTGTTTTCCATGACATCAGACCATTTACTCAGAAGGGGCCCCACTTTTTTATCTTAGTGATGAAACCAGAGACTTCAATGTTATTTCAGCCAATCAGAGTCCTTCAAAAACTCAAAAATATTGAACACATCCAATGAAGTAAACTATCTTAATAATAATCCTGCACAAAAAAAGAAAATCATTTTGCATTCATCACTTTTATTTTAACCACATTTTTCAATTTTTGGAAGTTGGAGCACCATGTATGCAAAGTGGAATTTAAAGCGTTAAAGTTGTAAAACTCATGAATGTTTTGCTATTAATGGTTAGGACAGAAGTCTGTGTTGACAGCCATGAAAGAAAATGGCAACTTTTCATTTTTAGATAATATTTACAGGTCATTAACTGACATTGGCCAGTCTGTGGCCTTAAGAAGCTGAACGTAACTTTTTCTTAAGGAGCGATGATGTTCTAAAAGAAAATGTCTTATAATGAATCGATAGAAGAAGGCTACGTTCACAATGCGACGATCAGAAGAGAAGATGGAAAAGTGGCGTTTCGTCTTCATCTTTTTATCCGCGTTTACACGGCGTCGTCGGTAAGAAATCTGCGTGCATACAAGGACACAAGACTGCGAGGAACTGGGTTGGATCTGCACGGCAGGCTGTTAGGTGGTGCTGTGATAGAACTCCACCATGTCCGCGCGCATGCGCAGAATCTACCTAGATCCGCTGGTTTTATGTACATTGTTGTTTTTTTCTGTTTGTGTGTGACACTAACATGCATGCGACGTGAGCAGGTCTATCATCATTTTAGTGTTTTGGGCCACAAGCAGATGGAGAACGAAACAGCGTCTTCAGGAATTCCACTTTGGAATGAGTCTTCGGATTTTTGCATCTTCAAGCAGAATAACGCTTTGTTGCCATGTGAACAAAAGGCAGTTCCAGTGGTATTTAGCCATTTTTACACGCAATCGGCCCCTCCTCGTGTGAACGGCCCCTAAAATACAAACGAGAAATGAACCTACAAAAAGACAGACGTGTAGCCAGATGCTTTTATCCAACGGAAAACATTCAGTAAACATGACTAAGCAGCAGCAGTTATATCAGAATGCACTGTGGGAACGCTCCACTTGAAGGAAAAGAAAATGAATGAGACCAGGCTGCAGGTGTAAACACAACGTAGGGAAACCGGAATCTAACAACTGCACTAATTTCAGATGAACTCCTCCTTCATATTTCCAGGTTTCCTTCATTTCCTTCATCCTTCGTTGGATACTGAAGTTCAATTCTTCTTCTGGTAGGAGATGTAGCTGCTGACTTGTTCCCAGCATGAAACCATGGCAACCGCACTAACAATCCCTGCGATGGTTCCACCTCTGCTGGGGTTCTCTGGAGGGAAGGACGGAGATGAAACGTCCTGCTCGCACAGGCTTCTCTGAGCAAACAACAAAAACTTACCGCTGTTCCCGCTCCTCCCGGGTTTCTAATCTGATCCCCATCACCGTTGCGACCCCCTGCAGAGACATTGTCCACATCACATGTCACATCTGGAGGACATATGTCCACGGAAATGTCCAGCTCCATGCGTTTACCTTTGCCTTTGTCTGGTTTGTAGGTCTCGTCTTTACTCACATCAGCCAGATCGCTGTCAGAAAAAACACCTGAAGGAAACAAACACTAAATCAGGGTTCCCACTCTTTTCTACAAGTTGTTTTGCAGGACTTTTCCAGGACGTTTTCAAGACTTTTCCAGTTGCAGCAGTACAAGTCAAGTTATCACAACATAGTCATAACCATAGTCCTGATTAAAAAAATAAATAATGCTTTATTTCATCTGTTGATCTGGAACGCACGACAACAATCCCGATTCGGAAATTCAGTTCTGGGGAGCAGTTTGAACAGTTAAGGGCCTTGCTCAGTGGACGGTGGAGCGAAGAGGCGCTAGAGGCTTCAGTTTTCAAAATGATTGATCCCCATCGAGAGAGTAAATGATTTTTTAATCGAAAGTTGATGCATTTTTCTGAACAGATTTCCGTTTGTTGTCCGCTGTAGTTCGATCATGTTTTTGTGAAAACGTAACTTTTGTTTGATAAGCGGATCAGGCAAACGCGGAGAAGGTCTTTACATTTTAAACCAATCAGAAATTAGCTCCAGCGTCAGCTTATTTGGAATCTGCCAATGACATCGGGGAAAAATTCCAAAACAGGAAGTTCACCCACGCAGCTGACAGGCTTCTTGGGCGGTGGTCTGCGGCGGAGACGATGTGGAACGACTGCGGTAACGAACAATCTGTGTCTGAATGAAACAACAGCACTTACTTTGATGGATATTTCAATGTTGGAAACACGCAGCGATCAGTATAAAGCAGACGAAGCCAAAGACAACGGTGCCTCTTAACGTTGGGTGTTGCACAGGTGGGAACACCCCCACGTTTCCTAGTGAGAGTTCAACACGTGCACTTTCATGTTGCTTTTTATTTGTTTCGCTGTCCTGTGCAAACGTCGCTTCCCTGCCTCTCAGTCGCTGTCCTGTAGTTGGTCCTGCTTCTGATATGTTTATGATTCAGTTCGTGCTCAAGCATTAAAGCCATCAGAATGATGACGTGAAACAACTGAAGCCACTTTCAATAAGACCGTTTATTGTTTTGCATATTTTTTATTATAGAACATTTCAGAGTGGCCAGCCTGTGGAATAATCATGCGTGATCAGCCTGTGGAATATTCATGCGTGATCAGCCTGTGGAATATTCATGCGTGATCAGCCTGTGGAATATTCTTGCGTGATCAACCTGTGGAATATTCATGCGTGATCAGCCTGTGGAATATTCATGCGTGATCAGCCTGTGGAATATTCATGCGTGATGCGCCTGTGGAATATTCATGCGTGATCAAAATCCTGGCATCTGTCCCACTAAAAAGAAGTGCTCTTATTCAGCTTCAGGCAGATTTGTGGACAGTGTTTATTAGGAAAAATGGATCTTTTGTGAAAATAGAAAATGTTTTAAATGTCTGAGATGAGCTCATGAAAAATGAACTAAAAACAATGTTGCAGTTATATTTGTTCAGAATAGTAGTGATGCTTCCAGAGTTTATTTTATTTTCATTAACTCTTCTTTTCCATATTTTGGATCTGTTCTAGGTAATAGCAGATGCTGGACGCCTCTGTCACACCTCTTCTGGACGTGACCAGCTCTGAGCTGACCCGACTCTTTATAAGGAAACAATAAATCTGCCATTATGCACAAAATCACGGCTTCCAATGCCCAGCAGGCACATTCCAGGCCGTTTTCCCCGAGTTACAGCTACTGTACTGAAGTAAAGCTGAAATGAAGAGTCACTGTCAGGAAGGCACCGTGTCCACCACTGTAAACTTTACTATGTTGACAGTGAATGTGGTCTGCAGAGGAAATCAATCAAAAAAACTCACAATTTTGTACAAAGCTCCACCTGTTGTTTTGTCCTTTCTTTCCTCGTGTGTTTTGTTCATATTTCTCTTGTTTGTTAATTTCATGCAGGGCTCTCTGTTATAACCAACAATAACTGGTGCACACAGAAAGCTGTTACCTGATCTGTTAAAGTCACATTTATCAGTTGCCTCAGCTGCAGCTTCACTCTCCAAACTGTCCAGACTGACCCCCCCTCCAGAGAAGTCCTGATAAAAGTAGCCCAACTTTCAGCTGAAAACTGTAATATTCTCTGTTTTGTTACATGCACACAGCACATATTTTTATATTGCATCCATACATGCAAAGTACTTACACGGATTAGCATAAATAATGGGGATGACACATAATTGACAGATGTTACTCATCTTGCAGGGTGTGGACGTTTTGACTGGTTATTGAACAGGTCAAGTTACACTCTCGGTAGCATATTAAGCTATGCAATGTAGTGTATTATGAATAATTACATAATATTATACACATTTAATTTTTAAAAAATGATTCTTAATAAGGTGAAGCAAATATTACAGAATGATATCTGCAGT